>LOND01003027.1:22791-38580 GCA_014220965.1 Paragonimus kellicotti | reverse complement strand
ATCTCACACCAATCAAATGCCGAGCGTATTCCAACACGAAGCTGCCGTATTCCAACCCTAATTAATCCCTGATGTGTGCTAGCAGGGTAACGACGTCTTCACGAATGAAAACAAAGTCACAGAAGTTCCGGTTGGAGTGTTATTGTTCCTGTTTGGTTTTCAACCTGGCAAGCTGGAGCCGGATTTTTGCCATGGATGACTTCAGCTGTTGCACAAAGATGATGGCTTCAAAATTAGTTTGGTCTGCGTTCCACTTATAGAACAGTTCACCAGGGGAGGCGAAGTGTCGTACCGTAAACTAATTCTGCGGTCGTGCAACCAATGTCTTCTTTAACAGTCGATCGAATTCCAAGCATGACAAAGGGTAAGTGATCGGTCCAACGCTGGGGGTCTAGTTGGGCTTCTAAAACAGCCTTCAGTTGACGATGAAAGCGTTCGACCAGACCATTTGCTGCCGGATGGTATGCAGTGGTTTTGATGTGATCGACTCCGAGTAACCGGTTGAAGTCTCTGAACAGCGCTGATTGAAATTGTGTGCCTCTATCAGTGGTTACAGTAGTTGGAACACCATAGTTTGAGATCCATCCGTCCATGAACGCTCGCGCAACTGTTTCAGTATTTGTGTTAGGGAGGGGTATTGCCACTGGCCATCTGGTGAAACGGTCAACGCACGTCAAGATATACCGATGACCTTTTGAATACGGTAACGGCCCGACTATGTCAACATGGACATGACTGAAACGTGCGTCGGGGTTAGCGAATGTGCCGGGGGTCGTGATGGTATGTCGGTGGACTTTGCTGCGTTGACAATCAAGGCAAGTTCTCGCCCATTCTCGTATGTCCTTATGCATGTTCGGCCATACAAATCTATCTGAAATCAGCTTGACGGTGGCACGAACGCTGGGATGAGACATGCAGTGAAGACTGTTAAAAACAGAACGTCTGAAGTTTACTGGCACAAATGGGCGAGGGCTGACTGTCGTGGTATCGCATATGATTGTGCCTTCGCAGTTGGCAAGAGGCAACTCCCGAAGTTTGAGCGAAGAAGAGGTGCGACACTGCTGCAACTCCGGATCGTTCTGTTCTCGAGCTAATTCCTTCAAATCAACGTGTCAGTTCGGTGTAAGACCACTTCAAAGTAACTCTGGACAAGGCGTCGGCGACGGTGTTTTTATCTCCCGCGATATATCGTGTCTGTTGTTAACTGAGAAATGTAATCCAACTGTCGGATTTCCCTCGGGCTTGGCGTTGAAAGAGTAAATAAGTGGTTTGTGATCTGTTAGGACAGCAAAACGCCTGCCTTCCAACACGTGACGAAAGTGTTTAATGGCGAGAAAGATAGCCAGCAACTCGCGACCGAAGGTACTATAGCGCGTTTGAGCTTGCTGAAGCTTGCGGGAGAAAAATGATAACGGCTGGACTTGACCATTCACGATCTGCTGCAGAACAGCGCCGACAGCTGACTGGGATGCATCGGTCTGTAAAATGAGATCCGAACCTTCGTCTACACGCATGTGTGCCAGGGTCGTCACTTGTGATAACGCGTCTTTGGCTGCGAGAAATGCAGCCTTAGCCGGAGACGGTAAGATAAAATGCTTGGGATTATCCTTTAACAAATCTGTAAGGGGTTTCAACAACTCCTGAACAGTGCGGGATAAAACGGCAGTAGTAATTTACAATGCCTAGAAACCGGCGCAGGCTTCTCTGGGATTGTGGTGGTGGATAATCTTTAAGGGCAGCGATTTTCTCTGGTAAGGGTTCAATACCGTCACGAGTGATTCGGTGGCCCAAAAAATCTATGGAGTCTACTCCAAAGACGCACTTCATCGGATTTAGGGTTACGCCATACTGATCAAAACGTTCGAAAACTGCACGGAGATGTGACATGTGCTGATGTTCGTCCTTGCTCGCAACGAGAATGTCGTCAATATAGACAAACAAAGTGTAGACCACGGAGGACTTGGTCCATGAACCTCTGAAAGGTCTGAGCTGCATTTCGCAACCCAAATGGCATGCGGACAAATTCGTATAGTCCAAATGGGGTAGTGATTGCCTGTCTTCGCTACGTCTTCGGGGCCACGGGGATCTGGTGATATGCCCGAACCAAATGTAGAATCTGCTCTGCGTTTCACTTCAGAGGTCAGCTGGGTACCACTAGAACTTAACACCCCGAGGTCAAATCAAACTGATAACGACCGCAAACAGCTCGGTAATGTTTCTATAATAGAAAATACATGGATATCAGCAAATACATAAGAGTAGATATATGGAATCAATATGAAATGTCACATACGTTCGAAATGGTACGTCCCGAGAGAGTTTTCGACCGTCAGCGGTCGAGCATAAGCAGAAAATGTCCAAATTCAAGATGGCGGCCAAAGCGACCTTCACATGGGCACAATTATGTCATAAAGCATACTACTCACAAAGAGGGGGAGTAGGCAGCGAGTAAAGAGGAAGTCAAACGAATGTTACATCAAATTAAGCTTTGAGAAACTGGCCATACTGTGCAGACCGACGGAAAAATCGTGAATGTGAAGAATTAGGTACCTGTCAGGGACGGTGGCGTTGTTTGAGAGGCGATAATCACCACACGGACACCAGTCGCCGGGTGAGTTTTTAGGTACTATTTGCAAGGGTGAGGCCCAAGGGGTATTGGGGGACTGAATGATACCGAGTCGCAGAAGGTTCTCGAATTCAGCTTTGGCGATTTTGAGTTTCTCTGGTGGTAACCGACGGGGGCGAGCGACGGTAGGTGGTCCTTTGGTGGTAATGTGGTGAAACATCGCGTTTTACTTGTGACAGTGAGCCTGATGGGTTGATAAGCGTGGAAACTGTCGAAGCAGTTGCGAAACTGTTGTCTGGTAAGGCCGAACGTAATCCCATTGAATTAATCGATGTGGCCTTTCCGTGTACGCACAAGCTGTTGTTGTGTCCAGCAGTTTCCGACTCCTTATATCCACCACGAGTCTGACGGGGGTGAGAAAGACAACGTTGTACATCTGTAACGGTAAAGGTCCTGTGGAATTGCCGACGGATACCAAGGTCTAGGGTGAGCAGTTCTCCCCGTAGGCCTGTGTTGCGTGCGGCGATAACGGTCTTATGGACACACCGGTTTAAGCTTATGGTTACAACCAGTGGGTGACTTCTTATTAATTTTCAACCGTCTTAGTAGCGTTCTCTTCTAGGATATTCCATGTCACTTTTGAGGTGAGCGGCAGCCCGAGCCAATGATGATGATGATGATGAATGGTTAGAATAACACCAACTTCAGCGCCCGTATCAATTAGGAAATTAGGGACGTTGAGCGGTCGAATACATAAAACAGGCGACATAAGTACGAGCCAGTGGCAGCCGTCGCCATTACTGACTGGCTTGGTCGTTTCCCGTCTGGTTTTCACCCTTCCGAAAGGAACAGGGCTGGTTGCAACGACGAGCACGTGTACCAAATCGACGGTGATAATAGCACACACACCTGTCGAAGTGTCGTGTGCGCGACCTACTTCGTGGGCGCGACGCGGACTCGAGGGGACCGGCTGCTGAGCTCGACCGTTATGCGGTCTATCGTTGCCAGCAGTTTTAGAGTCAGAGCTGGGCGGTAGTTGAACAAAGACATTTGTGAAAACTCGCCTCCATCCAGCTTTGAGACTCGCCGCTGACAGGGTGTAGCGGCTGCAAGATGCTTGTCGTTGAGCTACTTGCTGAGGGTCTCGACTGTCAAACTCAGGAATTTTAATCATGACAGCGTTCTGCTAGAGAGTTGTTTCGCTTCAATTCAGACAGAGCATAAGTGAAGCACAGAAGAAAAGAGCAAAAATCTAACAGATTTGGGGGAGAACTATGGGAGGAAAACTGAAGAATGAACACAACTTTGGCAATACGTGTAACAAAAGTCAATGTACGGGCTCAAAAAGTTGTAGGGAACTAGCCCTATACAAAGGTATAAACGCGAATAGTCAGTTCAAAATGCAGTCGCTGAATAGCTCACTATAGGCAATCCCGATCTATGTGGAACAGGAGCACCAAGGAGACGAGACGCGCGCACCAAAAGTGTATTGCTAAGTAGAATCAATTCAAACAAGTGGTGTTCACTTTGTACAAGAACAAGTGCTGTAGACTATATATAAAAATAAGGCGAAATATGAAAATATGTACAATACCCTATAACATCATAAAACGTTCTCCTGAAGGTAATCGTTTGTTACTAAGGTTGCTAATTCGTTACAGTGAGTACAGGGGAGCAAATTTGAAAAGCAGCGTCTGGAGGTTGACTACCAATTTACTAATGTTTGTCTATTATAGACTTGAATACAAATAAACAGTAAGGAGCTGATCAATTTGGCGTGAGTATTGCACTAAGCATGCAATTCATTAGTTCGTCATCATTCAAACGATGTTGTCTTGGTTGTTATCAAGGAAATCAGAATATCATGTCAACAGTTCCAGGCCCCGTGTTGCACTCCAGCAGGTTGCGACGCAATCACACAAACAAGGAAGTTTTATGTCACGCGCAGTAACCATTGATTAATCAATATGTAGCGACTATACAAATTATTTTTTATAGTCGCATTCAATTGTACATTTTTGATGATTTTGGTTTTTTACCTACTTTTGTTTTAGTCAAGCCTATCCTTTTGTAATATCCGTCCCGGGGCTAAAACACAACTCGCTCCGTGCCTCGCTAGCTTGACGTGTTTCTCTGTACACTATTTTCCAGGGTCGATACCAATACACACTGAGTCTTTGTTTTTCATTGTCGATCGGTTTTCGATAGTGAGTACTGACTGGGTAGTATTCTGTTGGACTGGTTTCAACAAATAATACATTGGCAGCGTTGAATGAGTGCATTCTACCTAGCATATCCATATTTCATATGCACCTCTGATATGTAATTGAAAAAGTCGCAAAAAGCTGTAATAAAAAAACTAAGGAAACCCTCAAAACATTGAATGTGTACGTCAGAGCAGTAGAATCGAGTTGTTCCTCACAAAGGTCCGGAATGTTCGTCATTGTTTACAAGTGAATAGCATCTAATCGAAATCAATAACCAAATGGAACACAATCACGGAGACAATGCACAATATAACGTAGCTCGTAAGGAGCCAGGTTGAGGTAAATCCAGAGCACTGATTATGTTTTGACAATATGATAAGGTGGAATAACGCTTGGGATAAATGTGTTAAACGCCTTTGATTATCGTTGTCTCAGACAAGTATTTACATGCACACGGCTGGATAGCAACTATGAGACAAAGCTCGTGAAATACTGCGTCCTATTGAGGTGTTCCGTTCAATTGTCAGCTTTAAGATCGTATACGCCATATACTACATACAGAGGTCATATACTCCGACAGTACAGGGCGATGGACCGGTTACTGGTTCAGACCCGAGAGAACATCCGCTCGAAGTTACAAGAATGATTACTAATTCGATATAAATACGAGGAACGTCAGCAAATGAACCAGAGGAATTGTGGAACTAGAAAACTGCAAGTGGAAGTCAAGCGTAAAACAGACATTCTGAAAGATGATTGGAAGAGCAATAAGCGTGAAAATGAAGAAAGGATACAAGGGTAAAAAAAATACGCTATGACATGATATAATTGGGGCTTGGAACAGCACTCACCTACATCAGGTAAACGAAATCTTTTTTGAGTTCCGTTTGCTTAACAAAGCCTCAATATGCAAACACAAAAGATCAATAATCAGTTATTACTGTATTCACAGATAAAGCGCAACTCCTTTCATAGTAGTAGATTCCAGCCGTACGCACTTACGTAACGTCAGCAGTATTATCGATCGAAAGTGAAACAAGTGGCGTAAAATAACTTTTGGTGTGCATCACACAGGAGATGCAACTTTATTACCATAAGTTAGTGCCGGACAAAGCGAAACACGAACGGATCGTTGTTTAGTGTATACTTTAAAATAAACGAGTAGGCCCACTAAGAGAGCATCTGTTCCAGCACGACACTTGCAGTGTGCCCACGAATGTGAATTCGTTTTTATCCACAGGATGCATAGACACGCAAAACAATCTTTAGCCAACTAATGAGGGCACCTCAGTTGTGGTGGCTGGTATATCATTCTGGCGACCAGGCGAACGCAAACACAACTGTCTCACGAATGGTGGGCAGGTGTTTGTCCCATATGATCATAAATGCGTTTCAATCTGCTGACTTCTTTTCCATCAAACTCGTCGCAACATCCGTAAAGCGAACGAAGTAACAGTCTCAAAATGAAAGTTGTGGCCTCCTAACCTGAAGGCTTATAGGAAGCATGAGAACATGCAGTAAAGACCGAAGGGACCCGGATTGTAGTTACTTAGACCCGTTTCTTCAAGTTTTCTTATATGGCTATCCAGTCATGAACAGGATCTGTTCCTGGTCGGCGAATTAGGCAGTCATTGTCATGTTAATCTCAAATGACTATACAGGCAGGTTCCGATGACGGAACCGATTAGCCAACAGGTGGACAAATCGAAATGGGCTTGACCAAACAGGATGAACGGTTACGCAACCTACCCACTGTCCATGAGATAATCCGGTTTATATTCAACAAGTGAATAGACCGATACGTCGAGTAAAACGGCCAAGGCAAAATCAATGATCGGTCAGGGCATATTGTGCGTGCATCTCACCGGGGGTAGAGAAAATGGATTCACTAAACGATGTGCGTATTCGCGCGCGAGACGTCAAAGCAAATGTTCACGTGTACAAGGCAGAAGCCGACGTTCATTTTGAGACAAACGGTATACAATAAACATCTCGCATCGAATTAAAATAGAATGGAGTGTGTGAGTGGGCCAACGGATGCCAGTAACTGTGGCATTAGGACGGTACACAAACAGAAGGAAGGAACTGTCAAACGCGTCAGTAGGGGATTGGTATTGGACTATTGAGAATAATCGTTTGGCAATCATCTGGACGCTGAACAAGTGACGACTGTGCCCGTTAGGTCAACAGGTTCACGTGGAGACAGAACACATGCACCTCATGACTCTGTTAGTCAAGCAGTTTATGAGATTTCTTTTCTGCCTTAGAGGGACAAAGCTATTGAAATGGATATACTGTCCATTCCAGGTCTCTTTCCTATAGATTTTACGTTGAATCGATCCATCAGCACGTCGCCGGATGAGTACGTCCAGGAAGGCTAGTTGATCATTACGCTCAGCTTCTAGTGTAAATGTCACGTTCGTGTGGGCCGAGTTGAAAATGGCTAAGATATCCGTTGGGTTAGCATTTTCGCTAACTACGCATATGATATCATCCACATATCGCTTATAAACACTAAATCCACGAATGGCTTCTTCTAACTGGGCATTCTCAAGCTTCGCCATGAAGATGTCTGCAAACAACGGCCCCAATGGGGATCCCATTGCCACGCCATCTGTTTGTCGATATAGTTCTCCATTGAATTTAAACTGTATGTTATGAGTACAAAAGTATAATAGCTGTTTTAGTTCTGGTGGAGGTATATGGACATCTAGGTTGTTAATCACAATATAGTCACAAATAGTCTATCGTCTCTTTCAGTGGAACATTTGTAAACAAGGATGATACGTCCAGAGAAAGCATTTGTTGTCCGGTTAGGTTTAGTCCGTTGATTGTATTAATGAATTCAAAGGAGTCTCGTAGGCTATGTTTTGACAACTTTTGCCTGACGGGTTCAAGGAGATACGATAGCCATTTCGCCAGCGAGTGGTATGGTGAGTTGCACATGTCTAGAATAGGTCGAAGAGGTATACCCGCTTTGTGAACTTTCGGCAATCCGTAAAGCCTTGGAATTGTGCTTCCAATGGGTCGAATACGTTCGAAAGTTGGAGAGTCAATTGTCCCGTTTTGTTTCATAGAACGTAGTATTTTTGACAACGCCTTCTCTATTTGAGGGGTTTTGTCCTTCTCATTCCCCATCTTCTCGAATTTGGTTTGATCATCTAGAATGGTTTGCATTTTGTCTAGGTAATCTATCTTATTGAGAAACTATTCCAGCACCTTTATCCGGCTTGGAGAGAATAATGCTTTCATTTTTCCTCAGACTTTCGGCTGCTAATATATGTTCTTGCGTTAAGAGATGTTTCAAGTTTGGATTACTCTGCTGGTATTGATAACACGAGTTAACAAGCGTAGACTTCAATCGTTCAACATCTAGCGGAGATGACGGCTTAAGGTCAGACAACTGAGAAAACAGGTTCTCGAACTGTACTTCCAAATCCAACTGCCTAGTTTTTTCCTTTTGGGCAACAAAATCTAGGACCCAGTGACAATACTTCAATCAACTTTTTATCCTAGACGCAATGAGGAAAAGTTATGAACGTACCGTTCTGAGTTGGCTGGAAATTCAGTGACTGGCTTCACTGGACTGAGTTGCTTCTGCAGTACGGCCTGCTTCTTTTCTAGTTGCTTTTCCACAATCAGACAGACGTAAGTTTCTAAATTACCACGTTCTTCGGGCGTCAGCTGCTCCAGACAATACTCACATTTGGCCAGGTTCAACTCCAACTCTTCAAGTCTGCTTCGAGTGGTATCACGTTCGTTAAGCGTGTGTCGCTGTAGTGATGTCATAGTAACATTGATGCGATTTCTCCTCAGGATAGTCCAGAAATGTCTTGGATATTCACCCGTTTCAGTACATCTTTCCAGGAACCGAATTTCAGCTTTCGCTTCTGCCAGTTTTGTGCTAAACTTAACAAACTTGTTGTTTGCAGACATCTTCATGGCGAAGCTTGAGAATGCCCAGTTAGAAGAAGCCATTCGTGGATTTAGTGTTTATAAGCGATATGTGGATGATATCATATGCGTAGTTAGCGAAAATGCTAACCCAACGGATATCTTAGCCATTTTCAACTCGGCCCACACGAACGTGACATTTACACTAGAAGCTGAGCGTAATGATCAACTAGCCTTCCTGGACGTACTCATCCGGCGACGTGCTGATGGATCGATTCAACGTAAAATCTATAGGAAAGAGACCTGGAATGGACAGTATATCCATTTCAATAGCTTTGTCCCTCTAAGGCAGAAAAGAAATCTCATAAACTGCTTGACTAACAGAGCCATGAGAATATGTACACAAGATACAGTCTCCGATGAACTATCGTTCCTACGCACACTGTTCTTACAAAATGGCTATCCAGAGCGTTTTGTGGACAAGACTATGCAACGTCGTGAGAAACAGGATAAGATGACCCGAGCGGAAAAGAAAGCAGTATTTATCTCATTACCATTCAAAGGGGATACGCTTGCCGAAACAATCACTAGGAGACTTAACACTGTTATCAATAGAACATTCTATGCTGCAAAATTACGTGTCTGTTTCAACTCTACTCCAGCATTGTGTTTACGGTTAAAGGATAAAGTGCCCGTTTCTGCGGCTTCTTTTTGTGTATACTCATTTACTTGTTCCTGTGGAACTAGTTACGTGGGTCGCACGACCAGGCGCTTATCTGAACGTATTCGTGAGCATCATCCAGCCTGGATCAGTAGCGGAGTCACCAAGACAATTACCAGCGCAATTGTTGCACACCTCGTTGATACACATCATACTGTCAACCTGGACTCCTCTTTTCGTCCGCTTTACCGAGTCAACGCCGGTCACTCAAAAGCTGTCAGATGCCGAATTTTGGCCACAGCCGAAGCGATTGGAATTCGATTAAAAAATCCACCCTTATGTGCACAAAAGCGCTTTGTTCAGGCGTTGAAGTTGCCATGGCCAACCACCCACACCACGACCGATCAAAGCGTCATGGTTCCAGTTGCGTCATAATTGTGGCGTAATCGTATCAAAACGTTGTCTCCGTGTGTGCCAATGACGTGTCCGACCTCACTTGAACTTGTTTTGTTTGTTTCGCCCTGACAACCCTGTTCCATATAAATGTTATGTAATTAGCCTGATGATGAATAACCGAAAACGAGCTTGTTCGCTACACTATTGTTTTCTGATGACTACCCTGGGATTTTTAAGTAACATGCAGAATTAAAATGAAGTGTCACATACGTTCGAAATGGTAAGTCCCACGAGCGCTTTCGGCCGTCAATGGTCGAATATAAGCAAAAGGTGTCCCAATTCAAGATGACAATGAAAGCGACTTTCATCTGGACATAAGGACGTCATTAATCACATTACTTACAGAAGGGGAGTACGCGGTGAGTAAACGGAGAAGTCAAACAAATTTAACAAACTTAGTGATGGAACAGGACCAACAAACACTAGTACGCTCATAGCGTCAATACAAGGTCAATCGGAAGGTGGTTGACGCTCTGGCAAGAGGCGTGAACATGTCAGCGAATACTGTGGAGATGGAGCTGAAAATAATCGTTTCTCAATAGAGGACGATTAATCACAACAGAGTGAGGGTATTAGGGTGGCAGCGTGGGACTGGCAGCTTCTAAGTGGTGGTTATTCCGAAATGGTATTCACCGGATTTATCAGAACATACAATCTACTGAAACGAACGGCATACTGACCAAGGATAAAAGACGTTATGGTGGCTTACGTAGCTGCCTGCTAACAGTGTCAAATACTGAAAGATGACTGTCTGGACGCCCAGCAACCCTCACACCCGACACTAGTCCCCGAAATCGGGCAACTCTGATCAGTAGATTTTGCGTGTTCATTTCCATTAAACGCTTGTGGTAACCAGTAAGTTTTGGGCATGAGAGAGCAGTCGAACTGTTGGACTGAAGCGACTCACGACCTATAACAGAAGACATCTACGGTGGGAGGTATGGTGATTAAACATGTAGGAATCCCAGTGAACTCGTCCGAAACTGATAGGTCGTTGGTCGGTCAACCGAATCATCATAGTGAGATCATCACTGCACCTTCAATGAACTTCTTCGTACATATTCCCTAACAAACGTGTTGAACTTGTCTGGTACGTATTGGGGCAAAGACCTCTAACACGTATCCAATATGCAACGCATTCCGACATCGATAATCCTCTTCCCCACATTTTAAGAGATAAGTTGAACTGTAAAAGCGGTTTTTTATTCGATCAATGCCCGACGCAGCGCCCGACATGGAACGTCCGACACTATCAGCGATCCCAAATCTGTCAACAACGTTAGTGTCGATGTCAACAATACATCACCGTATTCATTGTTTGGTATGGCTCAGAGTCACGAACGCTGTCACAACCATTCAGGTTTTGTCACACTTTTCTACGCGAAGCATCGGAAGAAGGACTGTTCAATTCTAGGTAACATGCTGAACAACACATCTTGTTTTGACGCCGCCACACTAACTAAACAATACACGGTCATACAGTGAGGATCTTTGACTCCAAGACTCGTACAGCCTCATTCAGCAAACAACTTACAAATCATGAACTATTCTCAACATCAACCCATCTGTCTGTCATAGCCCGCAAGTTTCCACTGTCTCAATTGGTGATTTGCAACAATCAAAGTCATTTCTACTGCGCTATCCGGATTTTTATAGATTCTGACATTTTGTTATACAGTTTTCCTATTCACGTACATTCGGTACACAAGTATTTGCGTGTTATGTGTTGTTATCGGCGTTATTCACCTTCTGATTTTATATTTCACTTCCGCGCCAATAAGCACATCATGACGAACCAGGGTGCACCAAAGATTATTGTGAGGGATCACGGACCATGCGTGGAAAGGCGAGGCAGCTTCAAACACGCATGCAGCAACTGGGAATCAAGCGCATACAGAAAATACAATATCATCCCCAGACGAGTCCACTTGAACGCGACTACCAAACAATCAAAGAATGGTCATCAGCCAAGAGAGGTGACCAAGAATCTGTTATTGGTCAATCGAGCGTCTGTTCAAGAAAGCACGGAGAAATCTCCATTTCAATTGATGTACGGGAGAACCCCTCGACTTCCGGTGGATCAGGACATTGGAATATGGCCAGAGTGCAGTGATTCCACCAAAGAATTGGTTGCCGAAAGAAGAGCCAAACGAAATCTGAAAGTGTCGCAGGCACATAAAAAAAACTATCAGCAACCCAACGGCTCGGCAAAACTAGAACGTTCGATTCAAAATAAGGGGTGCCCGTAGTCCAGGCTCAAAAAAAATTCTGCCGGAATGGAAAGATCTGTATTTGGTAGTTTTCAGATGGAGCTTGTATGCACAATAAAGATTGAACGGGTACACGGTCCAATGTGCTGTCAGAGCCAAGCATAATAGGGCCAACAGATCAGAGAGCAGAATTATGTTAGTGGGAAAGAATTCGTCAATGGTGACAGGAAGCCAAGGAACCTCAGAATGAGGAAGTGTTGTGTAATGTGCAGAGTAACTAGCGAGTAGTTTGACATGGGACTAACATGCAGAAACTGAAAGACAGACCTGAACTCTAGGAAGACGAGAAGCTAGAAGCAATTGCTAAAAACGTGTTTATGGACTGCGCGGAAAGTGTCAACAAGGAAATTCCTTGGTTAAGCCACAACGAGTTAAAAACCAGAGTTATCGGTTTCGCAACGTTTCGACCCTCTCGGAGAGCCTTTATCAAGCGATTTAAATCAGAAAATTTACAATGTACAAGCTTCAAATGAAACAGTCAACTGGCACATAGTGTGTTTCAACTGCGGTGTGTGGACAGACATTACGAGTCAGACCACCGGACGGTTCTGAGCGATCTAGACGTGCTGCCCAAGTCGCTGAACGTACATTTCTTCGTCAGCGAATCCATAACTGTTCTGTCCGGTTACTACAGATTCGAAGGGACATCCAACAATTGGACAGTCATCTGGAATCCTTGCTACCTTCTGACACACTCTTAGTGATTCGAGATGTTGTGAGACAAAGAGCTGTTCATCAGAACGATATAGTAAAACAAAGACAACAAAAAAAGTTTGACAATCTTCTTTCATTGTTTAAACAAAGAAGCGACTGTTCAGCATTGAGCTCACGAGATAGCACTGTCCAACCTGTAATAAACCTGTCGGACCACGCATTATCAGAAGCTGAAAGTAAACTCTTGAACAAGGGGTTGAATTTCAACGTCAGTCCTAGACCTCTAAAAACATTGGAAGTGATTCCGGCGGTGGAGGAGCAACTACAGATGTTACCAATCGATGACGCAAACAGAGCACGGGCTCAGATCGCCAGGATCATTAAAAATCAGAAATCTCAACCAAGTAACCTGAGTACCAAGGAGCGAGATGCACTTAAAACGTTGCGGTCTGATCAGTCAATAATTATCACAAAAGCAGACAAAGGAAATCAAGTAGTCATCCTGAACAAAGCAGATTATGAGCGCAAAGCAGATGACCACATTTCGGATGGTCCGTACGTCATGGTTCCGTTGGAGAAACGGCGCTCCACTTTGAACAAATCAAAAGCTTCAACGGCAAGTTTGCTACGAAAGATGAAAGTCAGCTTGGGTAAGTCACTCTGGTTTACCCTATATCCAAAAACAGCATTAGCTTCGAGATTTTACGGTTTACCAAAAATACATAAACCTGAGATACCACTGTGACTATACAGGAACCCCAACATATGCCCTGGCTAAATTTTTGTCTCGTATTCTTAAACCTCTTGAAAAGTGTACAGACCGTTCTATTCAGAATTCCACACAACTGGTTACCAAGCTGAAAGAACTTATCTTAAGACCGGATGAATGTCTGGTCAGCTTTGACATTATTTCGTTGTTCACCAAGATTCCAGTGGGGGAAAGTTTGGAGGTGATTCGCCAGCGTCTTGAAGCAGATGCCAGTTTAGCTGAACGAACAAGTTTATCAGTTAATGAAATTATAGAAGCTACAGAGCATTGCTTACGGTCTACCTTCTTTATTCAAGGGGGTCCTGTATCAGCAAACAGACGGAGTAGCAATGGGTTCGCCCATCTCTCCCACAGTTGCCAACTTGTTCATGCAAGATTTGGAAGAAAAGTTGCTGTCCAGCTTTCCTGACCCACCTAGACTTTGGTGGAGGTACGTCGATGATACGCTGGTGGTGATGCGTACAGAAACTATTGAGAAGTTCATGGAACACATAAATTCATTTCATCAGCATATCAAATTTACGATTGAGCGCGAATCAGTGGACCATGAACTGAGTTTTCTAGACTGCAGAATACGCAGAAGAGCAGACGGTAACCTGGACACAGGCGTGCACAGAAAGGACACCCATTCTAATCGGTACCTTTCCTTCAGCTCAGAACACCCCATGTGCACCAAGAAAGCAGTTGCATCCAGTTTGTTTCGCAGAGCCTTATTAGCCCACGCGGACTAGTATATGTCGAAGCCCTAGTGATAACTTGAACCAATCTAATTCTCGTTTGGTTTTCACAAAATATCCCGATTCCCTTCGCAAACGTGGAAGTGATTATTGATTTAGCGGAACAGCATCAACAGGCAATTTGAGCCACAGTGCCATCTGGTCAAACCCAGTACTGTTTGTGCATGTAGTTAAGATAGGCCACACGTGCCTCAGGTGGACTACGTCTAGATTCCCACCCAATGCGGTCCGCAGAGTAGCGTGATGCCTGCAGTTAGCTATCAGTCAGCTATCATGTGTTGTGATGCACTGAAAATATATCCACGATTGGCTGGGCCAGAACCTCAACACGAATGATTGGTAGAAACTTCTGTGAACCCCACGTTTTACCGCATTTATGTTGTATCATTTCGCTTTGTACGGCTGTACTTTTACTGTGGTGGTATACACAAGTAGTGGTGACGTTATCCACTTCTGACTACGGATTAAAATGTTTCCACTACTACATAGTTTTTGTTTGGAGTGCACGTTGTTTCCTTTGACTTAATTCCTTTTAGTAGGGAGATGAACATCAATAAGTACGAATGAACGGAGTTTAAAGCACAAACCAGCTTATCGCAATAGACAGAAAGATCAGAAGACCGCTGCATTTCACATATTTGTTGGTCCACCACAGCTTTCGGGGCGACGCTATCGTTTGCGTTTGTTGTCGGGGCAACGAGTTAAATGCTCATGGCCAGCCTTACCATTAACGGTTGGCGGATGCTGAACTGCTGCTTGGTCTGACTTATTCAGTGGTAGATGTTTTTTGGTTGAAGATTCGTGTGTCACAAAATTCAAGTCACGGTTAGCCGTATAACTGAACGAACTGTTGTCCTTAGCAGAATGTGATTGTAGCGAAATTTGTTGAAAGGATGAGTGAATGGAATTAAACCCAACTGACGGCCACTACTAACGAGCTTATCGCGGCGACTTATATGCCTGATTTTATCACAGAGCACAAGTGTTCGCGTGGTTCCGTTTTCTTCTAGATGTTTAACTAGATCGCATTTTGTAGATCACTGTTCACATACAGTCACGGTTTCCACAACCAGATGATCTTTCAGTTTGAGGCATAAAACTTGCTAGAACTCATCCATAATGCGTATCTTCGTTCTAGAGTCGAATCTCGGTACGTGAGCCGAACTAAACCCACTGACTGTTGCACCACCGACCTTATTTTTGCGATCACAAAAGACACCTGGTCTTTGGAGCCGTTTACTTCAGAACACCTGTTTCAAGCTGCGTAAAGGTAAACAACCATAAATACGAACACTACTTTACGCAGACTAGCGAGTATCCGCATCCGATGGCAGTAGCGCATTGCAAGTTTCCTTGTTGACTAGTACTTCCGAACCGTACACAGAACGGATATAGGAAAACATATTTTGCGTTGTGCTGCTGCTCATTATTAAGTAATTTCTTGATTAAGCCACAACGAGTTAGAAACCAAAGAGTTATCGGTTTCGCAACGTTTCGACCCTCTCGGAGAGCCCTTATCAGGCGATTTAAATCAGAAAATTTACAATGTACGGGCTTCAAATGAAACAGTTATCA
>LOND01003027.1:0-14489 GCA_014220965.1 Paragonimus kellicotti | reverse complement strand
AATTTAAAATTTGCCTCATGTTTTCTCAGTCCCAAGTTTGACAACTCTTCAAATCTATATAACTATTACATCAACTTCGCCCGAAATTACGGAAACCATAACCGATGTACACACGTTATATCGCCTATAGGATAGAGAACTGTATAGCGGCCAACGGTAGCTTTTGGCACTAACAATTCACAGGCTACACCCTTACTTGAGTTAATTACGAGTTTTAAAACGAGGTTCCTCAGACGTAATTGCCTTTAACGCCCCAAATCGATCAGTCTCTCTCCAATTGTTTTTGGCCCCAGTTTTATTCCGTACACCACAGGTGTAACTCTCTCGAAATTACCGGCCTTCCTATATCAAACTGTCAGTTATTCGAGCATCGCAAAGGTTTTCTTTTTAAAGCACGAATGTTTTTCATTTTTCGGTAATTTTTTAAATATGCAAATCTCAACCTCGTCCTATTCAAAATTACCGTTCATACATCTGGAGTGCGGACATCAAACTTCCCGTCCTAGATAAAGCCGTGTGCCCAGTTGAAAATGCATCCATAACTTTCACCCTACAAACACCGTCTCATCACAGAAACGTTACCTGCTCCTCTTTTCTAACGGTATTACCATGGAAAGTGCACATCAACGCTTGACGGACATATTTCTCCCTTCATCTCTCTAAATCGTAATATACGTTGAGTCATCCACACCAAGTGGTATTACCACGTTGTTATGAAGTAACATTTCTTAGTACAGCAAATCTGTGAAATCCCACTCTTACAATGGCCAAAAGCCGAGTAAACAAGCAACTTTCTATCACTCATTAACAGCCATCTTTAGTTTCATGCTCTTTGTATGAGAAAGATCTTCAGATTATGGGTATACCCTTCTGCCGCAAATTCATGTCTGTGCGATAAAAAAGATGAAGGTCGTGCTAGAAATTGTTTCGTCCCTGCCCCCTCTTTTATTGATAAACTGGCTTCCAATAATCTTCAAGAGTTCATCAGGAGTAAAAGGGGCTTTGACGAACAGTCTGACAATTCTGGAAGTTAACTTAATTACTAACTTGACGTCATTACGTTTTACTGCTTTTGACTTCCTTCGCTCGACAGCCACGATGATATAATGTTACGTAAATGGTCAGATGAGTAACCGGGAGCAGACTGTCCACCAAACTGTGGTTTGTTTGTCATACCACTGCCGTATGGTGTCATCAACGCTAATCAGTGATGCAGTGTTGTCGATGATGATGACGTCGTTCCGTTCTACCATTCGCTAAGAGGTCATACATTCATAAAAGTTCGACAGCTGTCTGGGATTCAAGCGAAGTTGGTTGGAATGCTTATCGGGCGGTACTGACAAGTCAAGTGGGAAAACTAAATGAACGCCCGAAAAATCGTAACACATACGTCAAACCCAGGGCGGCAGATTTGACAAAGCAATAAAACCATCGGTGACGTATGTTTCGCGGTTTACTCTTAACTACCAAGCATCACGAACCTAATAAACCGGAATCCTCGCCAGTTACATCTCACCAGCAGCCTTCGAGAAAAGTCGGAAGTGTACATCGTTGGAAGTCGTCGTACTTCCACTGCACTGGTTATTTACGGCCCAAAAATGAAAGGTTTGACTGACATTTGCTAGCCACTACCAGACGAGACATTGGTAAACGGACTAACCACTCCATCTGGTGGTTCACGTTAACTGCTAGAGGATACGTCCTCAGGATGATTACGGTTAAACAAACTCGTAATATCATCTGGGATATTTTCCATCCACTTAACTAAGGCGAACACTCTTAGGGCAAAAGTTGAATTTTTAAATGGCTTTTTATCAGGCCAAACGACTCGAAGTGAACGAAGAACAAACAGTTATTACGAGTCGTCTTTACACACCTCTAGGACTGACGCCAGAATTGTTCCAAGCTCATCACAGAGGAAAACGAACAAGACGGCTGTTGTCACGTCCACTGCGGCATCTCTTTTGTGAAAGACCCGTCGATCGATCCGTCCAGTCTGTTGGTTTTTTATCTGCCCTTCGATATCCAACATTGCCGCGGCTGCGGCAACTTCAAATTCGTGGTGTAATTTGTCCATGCAAACCGACAGTACAACACCTACATTCCGTGCTCCAACATTTATTACTTCACCTTTTCAGCCCCCAGCTTTGTAGAAAAGTGAATAAAGTCCTCACTGCAGCAACCTCGCCTTCTTCCTCTCGCGCTCATCGTATTAGATGAGTGTACTCGATCACAGGCGCGACAGTTTAACCGCTACAACGATGGAGCGACTTCTATTACCGGATCAATACGAGGTGGATCCGTGTGTAGCCGATTCCGCGAAACAGGGAGAACACCGGATCCGGATATTCTTTCTTTCCCAATTCTGTATTAAATTTCGGGGATTTTCAATTATTCCAAACTGATCACCACCACATTCGATCACAGTCGTTGCATTCAGATAAGCCTTTCGGCTAGCCCACTTCGTAAGGAAGCACTAGACTCGAGTTTCGCTCTTATTAGAGCTCATCAGTAGTGCATATCCTTGTCCGAGCCGGAATTGCATTCCGACCACTCGTGTCTGAGACTAGTGTGTTAACCACAACGCAATTAACTTCAAAAGGTTAATCATAGGAACGAAATCAGAGTCTAATGCTTCCTTACGAAGTGGGTCGGCCGAGATGGCAGCGTGTCGCAGTCAATGGCGTACCTGCATCCATACCATTTCTAGTTCTTTCGCTTAGACTTCTATTAATTTTCAACCTTCTTAGTAACGTTTTCTTCTAGGATATTCCACGTCACTGTTGAGGTGAGCGGCAGCCCGAGCCACAGTACCTTTTGGTCAGGCTCATGGCTGCTATGATGATGATGGGCCGGCCGAAAAGCTAAACTGAATACAAGGTGTCGAATGTGGGTGGTTTCAATTCAAAATTTCTCAATTCTCTCGAACTCGAAAATCCAGCCAGACTGTTCACTTTGTGTAATCACATTTCTACATCAGTAATATGAAGCCTTAACGACTATAAAACCTACAAAGATACTGTAGAGACGCTTCAGAATATTTATATTCAGCTTTGTAACGAAATTTACATTGGCAACAAGTAAACAGGTCTCCGGTAAAATCCCGACTCATCTGTCTGTCAGTTTAATTCGTCGGCCGATGAGTGCACAATCAAGACGGTCACGGCAGAGAAACATCGTGACGAAGCATCAAATGACACTCATTTCCGGAAACCAGTTACTACACGTACACCAGAGATTATTAGAACGTACATTACCACTCCATACATTCGACCAGGCACGAGCAGTGGAAGCGGCGTTTAAGCAATCTCACAGCAATCCTCCGACAACTTCCGGTTCCACTACTAAACATATTACCTCAGTCCATATAGAACAGAATTCTGGTCACACCTCTGAAACCGTTGCCTCCGTATCCAAATATTTCATTTGTGGACATTCTAAACATCCGAGTTCTAAATATCCCGCACAAAAAGACTTGGGATGGCTGTGGAAAGGACATCTTCAGAAGGCTTGCAGGTCCTCTGCAAACAAAAAACAGCGCTATTCTACCCTAACTCTAATATCGTCGCTCGTCGTGGCTTCGGCACCACAATGTCGTGCAGATGCTGTTGCCCGACTCGTTGTTAACGGACAAACTTTGCATGTTCTGGTCGACAAAGACAGTAGTGAGGGCTACGTTTCTTCAGCTGTTGTTCAGAAGTATAAATCTCAGCGTCGCATCACAGTGGTCAACACTGATCTCACTAGTCACACGGTATTGTTGTATAGCTGCAGTTTCGTTGATGAATATTACACTGCATACGTTCGAGAACCTAAGGGCAGGTCTCAACGCCAGGAAGACGAGGACCAGAAGCGACTATTGGAATAGTGTGTACGCACTATGGGGGACGTGTCACCAAGGCGAATGACAACGTACTGCTACCCAATGTGTGTGGATACACGTCAGCCGTGCAAATGAGTGTACGCGTTCGTTGTCCTGTTTTTACATAACCTGTAAGTGACTCCGTTCAACAGACTACTTTAGAGGTCAAGCGTCCACTGCGGTCACAATAAGATAACATTGTTTTCTTTCAGTTTGCTTCAGAAAGAATGTGTATGAACCCTTCAAATCCCCCGTAATTTCAAATTTTTGTGCAGATGTCCTTATCGGTAGTGATTCTTTGAAACATTACAAATGTCGAAATCTCTACTGGTAGATCTAAACCACCCTTCACATTTCGAAGTTTATCTTGTGCTCGCGTTTCGTTGTCCTTTGTCTGTCAACCGATTGCAAAGAAATCCCAGCGTCATTCTCGCGACGACGAAGGATTCATCCGAACTAAAATCGGCCAGTTCCTCAGAGAAAGGGTGATGAAACCATCCAATTCCCCCTGACGTACCCAAATCTACGTTACTCCCCAACGAAAGTCAGAAGAGAATTCTTCGATTACAGTCAAACGATCGACCGAATTATTTTGTTGGAAAACTAACTTTTTCCAAAGACTGATGAACTAATCGAGGAAATTGCACAATACGAGATATTCAGCAGTTAATATATAAAAACGGTATACCAGATATCATTAGAAATAAAGATAAACGGTACACTGCATTCAAAACTTGTGAGAATCTGTATCAATTTCGCTGTATCCTGTTTGGCGTCACTAATGAGGAAGCATGTATCCGATGCATAATTGACAAACTGATAAGCAAAACTGAACCCCCAGACATTTGTGTACATCAATAATGTTAGGAAGTGTGGGAACACAGCCGAAGAAATCTGCTTACGTTTATTGAAATAGGCAAAGTTTCCGAAATTACTTTTAATAATTTTGAAAGTGATTTTTCTCAGCTGCACTAAGTAACTTGGGTCATCATCATAGACAGCAATACATCCGTGGTTCACACTGATGCTTAACTGCCATACAACCATGAAAAAAACCTACATTGGAACAGAGAAAAAAGGAAGGGAGGGGAACCTAACTACTAAAAATAGCTACGTCTATATTCAAACATACAACATCAAGGTGCCTACACCTTGCAAACAAACAACCGAGCTGTAAGTGAAAGTAAGGCGTCATCAGCAAGACAGCTTCCTTACGGCTTTCACTGCCCCGCATCATTAAGTGCACTCCGGAAAAAGATGCCAACCTTCTTCCAACCCCCAACCTGGAGGACCAGGAGACTGGTTTGTCAGACCTCTACCCATTGGCCTGCCTGGTATGGTGACCACACCGTCCAGTTTAGCCCAATAGGTCATCGAGATGCGCAAGCCGTCACACCACGTCAAGGTCCAGTCTCGTTGTGACGGAAACACGGCAGCAATGCAAAAAGTACCAAGTCCACAAAGAATTGTAAGTTGACAATTATGAACAATCGAAACCGATGCATCGATACGGTGAGCAATTCCTTTTCCACCTGCAGTGCGAGTACTTCGCTGCTTTTCGCATTTTGGACATTCAGAACATGGTGCGTGAAGACAGTTGCCTATCGCACAGAATTGGACAAACCTACCTCCTTTTTTCTCGAGTTGTTACGGTTAGGCAGTCGGTTACGAGAGAGAAGATACGCACCGAAGACAAAATGACTCAAATTCAATAGGCGCAGCAACTATTCTGGCCCGATCCTTTCACCGGACTCATTCATTCTCCGTTCAAATTTATCGGCCTCAATTTTTCACACATATCGCCCTACGACTTAGATCTTCAGGACGACACCGTTTTTCCTTTTCATTCTCTCGGATAACAAAGGCGTGTGATGTTCGTTGGGCTTCGAGGGGATAGCTGTGCAGTGATAATAAGAAGCGGTACTTCTGACAGTCGCACTCTAGCGTACACTTTAGTTTTTGCTCCTCATCCCATTTTTGTCTCAGTCAGGTTTTTGAATTGTTACTTTCGTCCCAAAGCCGAAATCACAACTCGCCCCATGCCTCGTTCACTTGACGTGCCTTCCTCGGCATACTCCATTTTTCTGAGTCGATATCAACGCACGGGGTCAACGTGCTGAACATCATTTTGGTTATCGTACGAAGTTCGGTGGTGAGAATCAGAATTTTAGGTTGTTGCATTGTTCCAATAGTTGCTGTGTGCACGTACACACTACGCTTTTCTGCGAACCAGCTTTCCTCTAACGAATTTTGCTGTCTGACTTTCGAATTAGGTGAATGAAGATATCTGTAGCAGCCACAAACGAGAATGTCTGTCGCGTGTCGTTCGGAAAACCACAAGTCCACCGCAGAATCTTGTGATGCAGTTACTTGTTTTACAGAACACATACCACACTGATTCTGATGTTCGAGTGATTTTGAAGTCCGTAGTGCCAATTGACTTGCAACTTCATTTGGAAAACAAGCTAAGATGCAGAACGATCTACTATTATGAATAAATCACTCCAATCGGTAACAGTCAATACTAAATCTTGATCGAAGCGAAGACCCATGCACGCATGGTTTCATCATCATCATCATAGACAGCAATACATCAGTGGTTCACACTGATGCTTAACTGCCACACAACCACGAAGGAAAAAAACCCTATATAGGAAAAGAAAGAAAAAAGAAGGGGAGGGGAAGCTGTAAATTGTTAGTGGACACGGGTCTAGCGTATGCCCACTTGTCCGCTACAAAAGGCAAGAGTCGGAACTTACCGGCTCAGTGTTACTACAGTTAGCTACATCTGTTGTGGGACCTGTAGAGTAATTATCAGAAATGGAGGTCGGGAGGGGCCTGAGAGCTAAATTTGATGACAGTGGGGGAGGGGTCAGCAGTAGCATGTTTTCGCCTATCCACCCTGCTGTATGCAGCAGATGTGGCAGTTAAGCATCGGTGTGAACGACTGATGTATTGCCGTCTATGATGATGATGATGGATGCAGCAGATAGGGCGACCCGGTTTATACTGCGAGACGGCCGATGCAGTATGGATTTATTGTTGTGAATATTCATGGTTGTGTGTGGGCTGAGATACTGCCAGGACGCCCAGACCTAGACAGGAGAACGATTAGGGTTCTCAACCAAAGCCTTTGGCTCAAAAGCCTGTACCGCAAGGCAGCGGGTGGGTGGCAGTGTACCAGAACTGGTACATTTTTCGGAAATATGGTGCGTCAGACTCCTGTCCATTAGTCTACTTGGCATAAGTGACTCCGTCGGTGTGAGCAGCACACCACTCCGTTTAATCTGACAGGTCATCGAAGTGCACAAGCCGTCAAATCGTGTCATGGTGCGGCCTCATTGTAGCATGTGGTAAAGAAATACTCGCAAAACATCCTAGGTCTAGGCAATGTGATCAAGAACCTATCAGACCCGCCTACTTCCAAAAACGCCCAAGCGAACTGTCCAAAGGACTTTTCCATCATAAGCATGCAATAATGCGGGGACGCCCGGGATTGTAAACTTGGAATATAAACAAACGCAGTTTTTCGAACTTAGAGAACTACATAGACATCATCAGTTGTGAGTTACGACCCCCGGCACTATGGTTCAAGCTGCAACTGACTCTGGTGGTGGTTTGTGAAACACTGTGGTATAAATCGAACGTATACGAATCAAACGAAGCAGCAAACAGAACGACGGGAATACATAAAAAGGGCTATCGACTTGCCGCAAATCCACCACGGACTGAAAAGCACTGCCATGTTTGAGAAATGCAAGTCAGAGTGATATCATAAGGAGTTCAATTACACGATTATCACGTCGGCGGCAGGCTCAATGATTAACAATCGCCACTAATGCAGCGCTAGCCTTGAACTCCAGGATAGTACAGTAATCACATACTAAAGGCTTTTAAGTAGATTCACAACCAACTGATGAGTATCGGAATTTTCGGTAACTTTTCACTCACTAGTCCACCGATCACGTTCACCACGGATAAAGACTCAGTACAGAAAAAGGCGGACACTTTTCCTGAACGACACCATGATAACTAACTATATGCATACGAACTAAGACATGAACCGGTGGAATATGAAATCGGGGATCCGAAAGTCGGAGGCACAATAAACCGCTTATTTCGCCGAGCCTCATCAAATTACTTTACAACTTGGTGGGACAAGACAGTATAGACAGACATCTGTGTTAACGACGAACGGTTGACAGTTGCTGATACAAAACGTCGAACATTGATCGGATCCCTATAAAAGACAGACGGAGAGGTTTCAGTCAAGGTCGGGTGAGTGCGACGCGGTGATGACATTAGTCTAGGTTTTAAGACACAAAGGGACGGGAAAGAAAATGGACAAAAATACAAAGCTAAATGAATGAACAACGAGTTCACACCAAACAGCCGATAACAATCGGAACTACACAGGCTACAAGACGAAAACATAACCAACAAACATTTACACTTTGGGTCACAAACCCACATCAAACGGCGGAAGCGACAATTTGCGATGATTCTTCGTTATCGGCATCCATCCATTTCTAGCTCAGTTGTTTTTTTAACCTTCCCGCTAACGTCAAACTCACAGTACCTCGCGGTCAGACTCACGGCCGTTATGATGATCAGTTCGTTGTTGGCTACGTTCCTGTTCACTTAAGACACCTCATAACTCACCTTTCTCCACTAAATCGGGTTTCACTCCACTCATCAGCTCACATTGCAATTAATCTTCCAGATATATCTAACCACCGAACTTGAACCGAACAACCGTCCACCATAAAACGGTAAGATGGATATAACAAATAACCTGTACAACTCTTTGTGTGCCGCGGTCAGCTGAACGGAAGAAATAACCCCATTCTACTCTTCGAGTTTAACTTGTCTAACGAAATCCATCCGCAAATCGGGACCTGAAATCACAAGAACTGTTTACCGACTGCAACGCTACTACACCATTATACACCTTGAAAAAGGCCGAGTGAACACGAAAACCTTACTTACCAATCAACCCATGGCTGAATCACTGTAGCGGCTCAGTTGACAAGGTGAGACAGGTTGCTGGTGCACAGATGACAACTACGGGTTTACATCGCAATAAGTCAAGGGGGTGCGCTTCCACAATTTCCTCACTTCTAGCGTAGCAAGATAAAAACAATCCAAGCGAGCTCTCTAAAAGACGCATGCGACGACCGAGCCCAGGAAGTGTGCAATCTGAATTAGATTTACAGGGAACACCAAGGCATTGCAGGGTTCAAAAAGAA
The DNA here is from genome assembly GCA_014220965.1 of Paragonimus kellicotti. NCBI lineage: Eukaryota > Metazoa > Platyhelminthes > Trematoda > Plagiorchiida > Troglotrematidae > Paragonimus > Paragonimus kellicotti. Next base: position 5,378 of record LOND01003027.1, on the reverse strand, counting down.
CAGGTAGAAAAGCCGAAATATATTAGAGGTTCACAGAAAAGCAACAAAACGAAAACCACGGAAAACTAGAAAATTATATGTACATCTGAGTTGTATAAAGCGAAATATTCAAGCTAAGATGCCTTACAGCATAGTGTAGATTTCAACTGTTGCAGGGCTCTGCCGAGCTCAGGAGGAACGGTCACCAGAGGGAAAGGATACGATATCCACTCGGATGGTGGAAGGGGCAATAGTTCTGGTCTCGGAGCAGCGTGAATAACAGAATCGCAAAACTTCCGTGGCGAGTTGGAACTTGTCCGAAGTTTAACATGTACCGAACTTCGGGGTGTAAAATGAGAGAACGTCCTCCCCCTCCGCGATTTACCAAACCGTTCCATAGTCACCGACCGCGCGCGCGTCGAACATTTAATGGTGTGTAAATCGCCACTTAAAACAAATCGAGAGTGCATGGAGAGAATGGTTGCAAAAATACTAAGACGTACTATCGTTTCAGCTTGGTTACGATGTTTTCAAAATCACAAGCGATCATCCCCAAAATTGTCTTGCATGGGAATGTGTGAGAGGTTGGTCAAGTTAGGTCAGGTATGTCACGGAACTCGAGGCGATTGCCAGAGAGTGCCCAGTTTCTTACACTTGTGACTTTCACGTATCCCACTGTGTTGCAACAGTTGGAGGAAACATAACTTTATTTCGCTTCATAGGAAAAACATCTTAGAAGGCCGTTGTAGTGACCAGCGATCGTGTGGCTTCTCTAAGGATCCCGGCTGCAACCGTTTTCCCGCTTGTTTGTTCTGTACGCATGATTCTGTGTACGCCTGCTATAGGAGGCCTGATATGAACTCAGTGCCACTTTCTTCAGTCGTGCAACTAATTGCACGCAGCGAACGCTTGTCCTTTCCCTAACGACTCATCTACTATTCCATTCTTCAAGGTCGTTTAACTCGGACATTTCCGAGCGTTGTTTAATAAACTAGTGCTGGAAGATTACACGAACTTTCCGTCTGGCACGCTTTTGAGTGTGGCCAAGTGTACTGTAGTCCATCTAGTGCTACTTTCCTTGTTACTCTCGGCTGATATCGTTGGTCCAAGACGAGTGTAGTCACACCCTTGGCTTGCCACGTATTCCAAATAGCTTGTTATTAATCTGGGCCGTTGACACTATTGACATTGTCTGATTGTTCGTCTGCATTCTGTCGTTCGTTCGACCGTTCAAAGTCACAATTACAATTTCAAGTCGATTGTCGCTTGTTGGTCCTGCTTCGCTTACATTTAATATTCCCCGTCTACGTGCAGTTCACGTCGTTGTCAGTTACTCGGTTTGCGGGTCCATTTATTGTGGAGAATAGGCACGGTTCTAAACGTAGAAACGTTCCGCTGCACAATTTGACGAGCCCGACGTGATGATCCATTTCCACTCAGCACCACTTTTCCCTTTCATCACAATTTGGTGGGCCTGGTTAATAATCAGTTTTCTTTCAGCAACTCCTACCAGTTCATCACGACAAATTAGTGAACCAAAAATCCTATTAAACCCGGTAAACCGTTTTTATTTCCGGAATTTATTTAAAAACAGTTGTATTACTTGTTCATAAACATACACTCAGCTTGTTCGCTGATTTCTATATTGATTGCGTATATTTTCTTCATTTTCCCTTTCCTTTCAATGGACAAAAAAATAAAGCCGAACGTTGAAGCAGTCACCATTACTGTTCCACAGTCTCTTGAGACATGGAACCCGCCTTGTGGTTTACGTACTTGGAGGCGGAGTTTTGCAACCAGCGCATCACAACAGATCAAGTAAAATTTGGCCAAATTTTGGCTCGGCTTCCTAAAAGCGTCACAAGGCAAGTGGGTGACCTTCACCTGGAATTACATACGGGTCACACCGACTGATAGTTCGCGGCTAACAGCAACTTCTTCAGAGATCTGCAGTTGGGAGATAGGTGACCGCCAGACCTGTTGCTTCAAATGCAACAGTTGCTAGGCCCCTCATCTATGGATGAGGCACTCCTTAAGGAGTTATGGATGCAGCGTCTCCCGGTTAACACACAGGCTATCCTTATAGCTGCTAAGTCCCCGTCCTTGTTGGATTCAGCACAACTCGCAGATGAGGTGCAGGGTCGTCCTCGTATCAGTCCTCCTGTCTCCGTCACAGCGGTGTCGAGTCGCACAGCAGGGGCCCCTACTTTTCAGCTTAACAGAGAACATCCTGTCCGCCACCGTCAGGCGATTGGCGGACTGTTTGCGCAGAGATTAAAACCTTCCGACAGGATTTTGCCCACCTCAGGACACGTTCCCACTCCCGTAGACGCCTGAGTAAATCTCCGCGCAAACGCCCTCAGACGTAGGTGATTTGTGCTGGTATCACAACAAGTTCGCAACCGTACGAAGCATTGCATCGCCCGCTGAAAATACTTCGGCCTAAGAAACGCTCAAGCCGGATGGTAGTGGCGACAAACGTGGCCGGCACCCTCCCTAGCAGTCGCCTCTTTCATATTACGGATTTAAGTTCAAGGACCACGTTCCTGGTCGATACTGGGGCGGAAGTCAGCGTGGTTCCACCACGATCCGGCGAGGCGATCCCCACTTCCTTACCTATGCTTCGTGCTGCTAACGGCACGCCCATTCCTACCTATGGTCAAAGCTCGGTCTCCGGCGAACACTTCGCTGGGTTTTGCAATTGCAGCCGCATCGTTTGTCACTCCAGGAATCGATTTTCTTCTGCATTCCGATATCATGTTCGACACGCGAAGACTAAAGTTGATTGATTCCAGTCCAAAAATTGGCATCAAAGGCATCCAGGCATACGTAGAGGCCATCAGCTCTCAAAACCTTCAATCTGAATCCCCTCAGCCCTACGCATCTTCATTTTCGGATTTCTCGAGGCTCGGCCGATCCACAAATGAGCCAGTTCCATTCAATTCCACTTTCACGTGTCATGATAAAACCAAAAGCCGTGTAAGCGGAGACTTTTGGCCACAGGCAAACTTGAAATAGCTAGGGCGCGGTTCGAAAACATGCTCGACCTGGGAGTAATCCGTCCTTCAAAAGTCCATGGGCCTCTCCACTTCATATGGTCCCGAAGAAATCAGGTGACTGGCGCCCTTGTGGCGATTATCGTGGCCTCAACAAGGTCACAATCCCTGATAAGTACCCCATCCCTCACATACAAGGATCTGACAGCTTGCCTTTCCGGACAAAACTCTATTTAGTAAGATCGATCTGGTTCGCGCCTATCACCAGATCCCAGTAGAGGAGGCGGATATCCCTAAAACGGCCGTTATCACGCCTTTTGGCCTATTCGAATTTCTTCGAATGCCATTCGGCCTTAGTAACGCTGCACAAACATTCCAGCGTTTCATCCATGAAGTATGCCGAGGCCTGGATTTCGTCTACCCCTACTTAGATGACATATTAGTGGCCAGTTCTTCCGAAGAAGAACATTTTCAACATTTGCGTTCCTTGTTCGCCAGGTTAGTCAAACATGGCGTAACCATCAATTCAGCTAAGTGCAAACTCGGAAAAGGTAGCACAAAATTTTACGGCCACGTTATTTTCGCTTCTGGTATTCAAGTCTTGCCAGCTAAGGTAAGTGCTGTCACTGATTTTCCTGAGCCAACATCTTCAAGCAACTCCGACGTTTCGCCGGCCTAGTGAATTACTACCGCCGGTTTATCCCATTAAACACAACTCCTGCAACTCCTCACGGACATACTCTGAGACAGATGCGGCGCGCACGGATTTCGTCGAGATAAAAAGGCTTTATCTAATGTTGCCTTTTCTAGCCCACCCAGACCCTCAGGACCCCACTTTCCCTCTTTACTGATGCCTCGGATGTAGCCGTCGGTGCCGTACTACAACAGCTTGTGAACGACCAATGGCAACCCCTAGGTTTTTTTCCAAACGCTTGTTACCCGCCGAATCACGGTATAGCACGTTTGGAAAGGAATGGCCTCTTATTTACTTAGATATCCGCCACTTCCGCCACGAACTGAAAGGTCGTACTTCCATTGAGTTCACGGATCGTGAGCCTTCGGTGTACGCACTTGATTCTTCATCAGACAGGTACTCCCCCAGGGAGATCAGACACCTGGACTATGTTTCGCAGTTTACCTGCGACATACGACATGTTTCAGGTGCCTTTAACCCTGTCACTGACACATTGTCATGCGATCACGCCAACTTGGTCACGCCTGCTTCCGCTGACCATAGTGATCCAGCTGCGGCCCAGGCGCGAGAGCCTGATTTCCAAACTTCCTTACAACGTTACTCCTTGAAGCTGCGTGCCATTCCGCTGCCTAATGCAGACGGAACCATCCTTTGCGATATGACTACAGGTATTCCGAGACCTGTAGTGCCACTAGCTTACCGGCGTGCTGTCTTCAATCAGCTTCACAACCTCTCGCACCCCGGTATTCGCGCCACCATTACGTTTTTAACAGATTGGTTTGTCTGGCCTAAAGCTAACTGCTACGTTTGTAGTTTCGCACGCCCTGGCCCACAATGCCAGCGTTTCAAGATGCATAAGCACACACGAAACTGTTTTTTTATTCGGTCTTCCAGACGCCAGGTTTTCATACGTCCACTTAGATTTAGTTGGACCCTTGCCACCTTCACGCAGCTACGTTTACATTTTAACCTGTGTTGACCGATTTTCAAGATGGCCGGATGCCATCCCACTGAAGAATTGCTCCTCTGAGGCTGTCGTGCAACGCTTTCTTGGAACGTTGGGTGGCCAACTACGGATGCCCTACAACCATTACGACGGACCGCGGTTCACATTTCGAATGCTCAACATTCGAAGCTATGACGAACTTTCTTGGATGCCGACGCATTCGTACCACGGCATACCATCCGTCCTCGAATGGTTTAGTGGAACGCTTCCAAATGCATATTGCATTCTCAGACGTTGTTCATAGCTGCAGTTGAGTCAGGTTGAAGCAGCTACTAATGTGAATGCATACTGCATTCTCAGACGTTGTCATAGCCTAAGTCAATCGGTATGGAGCTGCTTCTAATATAATGCTAACCGCGCTCTCAGACGTTGTTCACAGTCTGAGTCAATCGATTGGAGCAGCTGGTGGTGTGAACTCATACTACATTCTCTTACGTTCTTCATGGGCCAGGTCTGCCGGACAGTGCCGGCAATTTAATTCCCTGGATATATCAGAACCAGCAGTGTTTGATTATGATTCAAAGTATATTTTACGATTTACAACTCTTCTGTTTGATGTATGGTGGGGAACAGTTTGACGATTAGGTTCGCGGGATTTCTCTTTCTGGGTATGACTTTGAAGTGGTACTTGGCGAACAGCCAGCTTCTTATATTGGCGATAGACTGAAACTGTAATATATATATATATATTTACTGCAATCGG
>LOND01003026.1:0-12907 GCA_014220965.1 Paragonimus kellicotti | reverse complement strand
ACACCCACCCCCTTTACTCAATAGAACAGTCGGTGTCTTCATATTTCGTGACGAAGCCGCTGCTTAACCAATACGCGATTATATTCAACTGTTGATGGTCTTCGTATGCAACGCCAGGCGCAGTATACGCACGGTTAGCATGCGGAAGAGGTGACCCAACCATGGTAGTCTGAGCAATCAGATTAGTTGACCAAATGGTCGTGTATCCTGAGCATTCTGAAATATGCGTTAGCGGACGATCGCATTGCTTACGCAGTCATCCACTTAATACGAGCTAACTGGCGGGAACAATGATGGTCAACTATTGAAAGTTCGTTGATAGTTTCGTCACAAACAGGCTGTTTCTGAGATACAGAGCAAAAAAGAACACAAAAGAATTATACACCCTTCCTTTCAACGACAACTGGACGCCTTTTACACGCCAGGGATGACGTAGATCGAAAAAAGCAATATATCTTTGCTATCCTGGCTGGCAGTTCGTCAACAATGGTGCAAACCGAAGATGATGCTACCCAAGTATTTGGAGCGGTTCACGGTCTCAAGCGGATTGTCACAATAGAGGATGGAAATGAAAATGACCCAGTCCTGACGCAGCACTCTGCGTCTTGAAGTTGAAAGTGCATTCCATAAAAACCAAGCCGGTGAGTCACTTTGTTTAACATGGTCTGTATGTCTACGGGACAGGGGTTGGGCAGAACAATCCCATGCGCACACTTTATGTCGGTCAGCTTAGTGACAGGAAGAAACTCAACATCAAGCTCATTGCATTCCTCAAGTGCACTTTCCATAGCATCGTCCATGGCAAAAGCGAAGAGGAAGAGCGAGGTCGGACACTCCTGAGGAACATCAGAAATGACGACAGTCCGAAACAGTTGTCTATGAACTATCATCCTGCTTGCAGAGCGGAGACAACGATCCTAACCGAATCAATTATTTGGCTAGAACTCCTTAACGAGCAATGCAGCTCCAGAGAACGCTAAGAGTAACCGATTCAAGGACAACCAATACGTTTAAAAAAACTATTATGGTTGGCTGTCCGCAACCGTACTCGACGGTTGTCATATACTAACCGAGGCGGAATTGATAAATGCTTGTTCATGAATGATACAATATTTCGTTACGTCTATGTTCCAAATTTGATTTAGTAATACATTTTTTTCATCTCTCGCATGCCAATCGTCGAACGAAAAAGCCCATCACACCGGCCGATCACTCTTCTGCTTTTAAAATGAAACCGTGGTATTACATTGCTGTGCTTGATCATAAGTTGAGGCTGGAAATGACAAGGAGACTTGACGTGTGTGGGTTCACTAGGGATAAGAAAACACAACCAATCTAGACCAAGAACAGTGTACGCAGCAAAACACTGTCGCGTAACATGATGAATGAACCAGCCTTACTTTGTGTCCAAAGAGGTACCATGTAACACCTGTCCTTTCAAACAGTAAATAAAACCTGGGAACATAATAACAACTCAGGGTAAACATGAGTCACTACATTAATAAATTGACCAAAGTTAATTTTCATTTCAAAAAACTGCGTTATTATTAATATCATGGACATCACTGATTCACACTGAAGCTTAACCTACAATAAAACCATGAAGGGAAAAGGGAGCCCAGGCCAGGAAGAGTAGAAAAGGAGGGGAAGGAACCTAACTACCGAAAATAACTACTTTCAAGTTGAACATCACTCACATTTGATCGCAGCCTGCGTATTCACATAGAATTTCTTATCAGCCTCTTTGGAAAAGTAACTTGAAACCAACGAAATACCCGACTACTCATCAATAATCAAAAATAGCTATATTCAATCACTCAACATCAAGGTGCCCTCAGCTTACAAATAAACAACCGACTTATAAGTAATGGCGTCATCAGCAAGACGGCTTTCACAGCTACGCGTCATTAAGCACAATCAATTTACAGACAACACGACCAAATAAAAACATTTGCACCACTGGGCCCGATTAGCCGCCATTTCACCCAACGGCCCCAGCCACCGACACCACATGGCCCAGGTATCTGTCTGTTTATAAGTAAGACTGATAAAAACAACTCCCATTGCAGTCACTATCAGATACTTGCTTCCTAACCTCTTTGGTAGCACCCAGTGCGAGCGATCGAACGAACCTACAGTCGAACACCTTAAGACAGTTCACACTTTCTACCCTGAGCGACCAAGTTTCGCTGTTGTAAAGTAAAACAGCCCTCACTGTCACCTTATATACGCGACCTTTAGGCAGCACAGAGACGCCTCTGTTGCCAGAAATGCCCCCAGATTAGCGAACACCGCCCTAGCCTTAGAAATACGCGCTTCTATTTCATTCCCTACACCTCCACCGCCGCTGATGCAGCTTCCCAGGTATACAAACCGGTCAACAACCTCCATGACTTCATTATCTAACATTAAATCTACGTGATCACAACAATCTTGCAGAAGCACTTTGCATTTTGAGGCTGCAAAGCGCATTCCGAAGTATTTAGCAGAACGCGAAATAGCGTCTAGCATTGTTTGTGCCGCTTGAAAGTTGTCAAACAGCAACACCTTGTCGTCAGCATAATCAAGATCAGTCAGTCTTTCACCAGGTAGGAGGTCCACGCCGGCATCTTGTGAGTGCCGCAGACAGTCCTCCATTATTTCGTCTATGACAAAATTAAACAAAATGGTGAAAGTGGACAGCCTTGACGTACGCCGCTCCTGGTGCTGAAACTGTCAGACAGTTCACCGTAAACCCTAACCTGAGCTGAAGTATGGGAATAAAGCGCCGACAGTATGTTCACATACTTAGTCGGTACACCCCTGCGTTTAAGCGACTCTAAAAGTGTAGATCGATCCACCGAATCGAACGCACCTTTATAGTCGAGAAATACGGCGATTGTTGGCCGGCGGTACACATGACGCTGCTCCAGAATTTGACGAAGAGTAAAAATGTGATCTATACACCACCCAGGGCGAAACCCTGCCTGTTCTTCCCTAATGTTTACCTCCCGAACTGCAGTGAGTCGACGAAGTATAATTGATGCCAGAACCCTTAGTAATGACTGGGTCAAACTAATTCCCCTATGGTTTTCGCAAATGCCCATGGTACCCTTCTTGAACATGGGAACTATTATCGAGTGACCCCAGCACGGAGGGATGGTCTCCGTCGTCCACACAAGTTGAAACAACTGAGTCAATGCCTCTACTAACGCCTGTCTACCTTCTCTGAGATCATTTGGGCCAACGTTTGAGTGCCGAAATGCAACGGCAGACTTCAGTCTTAATGGGCAGTTCCAAATCTTCATTATACAAAAAAATGAGTAGTCTTCGTTTATGTGTGTGATCTATCACAAATAACCATGTACACCGTCTGCAGCGATTGTCACAAATATGTCAGTGGTATTTTGACGTAAAATATCATGGCCGTAATGTGTCCAAAACCAAATGTAGTTGAGTCATCAGACTGTTGAGCATTGACTATGTGTCAAAATAATGTATATCACAAAAAAGATTAAGTGATTTTACTTTGCAAATGACTCAGCTAAACAACGACGATGTGTACTTCATTAAACCTGATTAGCCAACAAACAAGGATCCTCGCTGCAAACATGTACGTCCGACAACTTGTGTAAGCGGTACGCCTTCGCACACGCCATAAGTGGACTAATGTGAAATAGGCACCATTTCCTTCAACTACAACCAGCGTATGTGTGCACTTCACAAACGATGTTGACTTCCCACTTCAGTCATGAAGGTCACTTACACATATTCCACGGTTGTATAAAGTGAACGAGAGTTCAACAGAAATTAGACATCATTTCGACCACGGTCAAATGGGCGTGAGCTGATCCCACGCTTTCCTCTTGCGCGTTTGGTTGCCATCATTAGTCCCTGGGGAGCTGGAACTAAATGCTTCCTATTTCCAAATCTTTCCGAAAACATACACGTTGGTTCTAAACCTTGTCGTATTATTCCTAGTTCATCATGGTTGGAATCACAATTAAGACTGCGTCGCAGACTGGTGGACGAGATTGATACACATCTTTGCATTATCAAGGCAGCTATTTAGTATAACGTCGCAAATCCAGAGTCGAGATTCAGGTTTAAACAAATAATGCAGTTTAACGTGAGACTGTCCAGTGACTGAGTAACTTAGCCGCGACGACACACTCAATTAATATGATCTGAATTTCTGAGATAAGTAATCTCAACTCATCATCAGCTAGTAAGCAGAGCAGAGAGCAGGATACAGAAAACCTGTTTTTTGTAGAGCTATTATTGGCACTTACTTGTATCACCATCCGAAACAACGTCTTCAGGGCCCTTTCTGACAATTGTGGTACCACCAAGTGCCTTGGCTAACTTTTCCGTTTCTGCCACGCTCTCGCCAGGACTATCACCAAACTAAGGTGAAGGAACTAGCATACATATAGTAAATCTGTCAACTTACCACAGCTGTATATAAGCGTTTGAATTCCACTACATTTGGAGTGAGGATAACTAATTTTTGACCACGAATCAAATGTGGATATCTTGTAATTATGGACAGACCGTCTGCATCAACAACAAAAGGTTTGTTCTTTTCAATGAAGTAAGAAATGAGCTAGAAAGAAGTGTCAATAACGTCCATACAAGTCTTGCAATAAAACCTACCAGGGTTGCATTTTCAAGGTTGGTTCCTAAACCAAGGCCAGGGCCGATTACGCCGGCATGCATCCTATCAATCCAACGCTTTGCTTCATCAAGATTCGTATCCCTATGTTACAATTACTATTGTCGGCTATGGCATACAATACCCACAAATCCGGATGAACAATCAAATCAGGACTGTACGTCTTAATTACATTTGCTGCAGCGTCGGCACAAATTATATGCACGAGATCTGCGCCCTTTCATACCGGGGAATTATCAAAGAAATTCAAATTACACAGTGTAATGCACTTATGCCGGAGAAATAAGGGGCACCAGTATACCTAGAGAAGTTTGTGAATAAAAAAAACATACAACTGCTCACTCTTTGGAACCTCCAACAACGACTAAACGTCCCATTTCACCTTTATGCTTTGAAATGCAAATTGGGGGAATAAACTCTTTTAATAAGCTAAGCATCTCTGGATCAAATATCTCCAACAGCGGCCAGTTTCAGTCCTGACGATGGGTAACACGAATAGCTAACTATTTCCTTTCGACACGTTTATGATACAAGGTGGCCAGTTTCACAAAAGTCGCGAACGTCCGTCCAGGTCGCATGAAATTCTGAAATAATGAGAGTACAGTTTACAGATTGCAAAAGCAGTTAACAACAACTGATTAATTTAGAAGGGGAAACCACTTCATTGTGAAACAAGAAAGAAGCATATATAAGAAATAATAGGAAAAATAAAGGGGTGGATGTTCATGACTGTCTGGCTGCCAATAACCAGCTGGGAACACTCCCAGTCATCCAAATATCTTCTGAATGTTGCAGTCGGCTGTCAGGATAACTGCCGCCAGTAAATCATTTCATACTGAGAAAAAATCCGGACCGAAAATGTCGTCCGTAAAGAGGCTGTGACGTGCCATGAAAATAACACACCCATAGCCTCTGAGACTCATCAGTGAGGTCACAATGAGGAGATTATTCCTACCGCAGTCGAGGGAGCATAAGATATCGTATGCAAGAATAAGGCTTTCTCTTAAATGCCTGTGAACAAAATTTAACTACTTGTAGAAAAAGAACACGATGGGTATGTTCTCCTAACCAAATAAACAGGCAGAAATCATCAGAGTATGGCAACTAGTTCGAACATAAACATCAGACGGTACTCGCCGTTCTGATATGCGATAATAAAGTTAACTGGTAGCCTGTGATCGAGATTCATTGTCGGTAAAGCCACTGTCTGAAATGAAATAAGGATTATTCAAGACCGGAGGATTCTGGAAAGTGCCAATAAACGCATTCTTCATCCTAGGGCACCGCATCTCCTTTACGATAGAAACACTGCTGCCTGCGTACACGTAGTTAAGACACGGATTGCATCCATTTAGGGAATCTATCCTAACTCAGTTCACATGCATCTGTCGATTATTCGCCATCTTCCTCCTCAATCTAGATCACCTTAGCATATCGACTAAAGGAGGGAAGGGCACAGGAGACGTTGCTTTTCAGTAACAGCGAGAATCTATACACGATGTAGCACCTCTAGTGGTTTGAAGCGGTACAGTCTCCTTAGTGAGGACGCAAATGTGGCTAGTATGGGGTACCGAGCGTAGGAACTACAGTATGTGCATACAGAGTTTTAAACAAGTTAGTGAAAGACGTCCGACCAGTTAGTGGGTCGTCTACTATGGTCTCACTGACACCATGACGATGTAAGCCATTATCTGCAGACATTTTGAACGCGAGGCGACAAGTTCTTGTGAACTCGGTAGACAGATGCGGAACAAGGGTGCTTGGCCCGAATATTGTCACCGCTGAACAGAGGCACTAACTTAGTTTGTAATGGCAGAGATGTGAGTGCGAAAACGTTGACATTCTGAAAAAATAAAGGACAAGATTACCTGATAACTGAATTTCATGTCACTCACTCACAGAACGAACTACGAAACCTGATGCAGAGAGGTGCTGCTGGCTCACGTATCGCATCATTTTACAGTGATGTCGAATAACTAGAAAACTATTTAAAAATACAGAACAGATAATAAAGAAGGTCGTGGGAAGTACTAAGTGAATGGTGGGAACGACAGACACACTTGACTGCGGCATAGCTCTGCGTTATGGATAGACGTTCTAACCAACGATTTGAATGCTCACGAGGACACCAACTGGGCAGGCGACACCCACCCCCTTTACTCAATAGAACAGTCGGTGTCTTCATATTTTGTGACGAATGGCGCTGCTTAACCTAATCGCGATGTATATTCCAACTAGAGTTGATGGTCTTCGTATACAACGCCAAGGCCAGTATACGCACGTGTTGGCAGCATAGTGACCCAACCATGGTAGTCTGAGCAATCAGATTAGTTGACCAAATGGTCGCGTATCCTGAGCATTCTGAAATATGCGTTAGCGGACGATCGCATTGCTTACGCAGTCATCCACTTAATACGAGCTAACTGGCGGGAACAATGATGGTCAACTATTGAAAGTTCGTCGATAGTTTCGTCACAAACAGGCTGTTTCTGAGATACAGAGCAAAAAAGAACACAAAAGAATTATACACCCTTCCTTTCAACGACAACTGGACGCCTTTTACACGCCAGGGATGACGTAGATCGAAAAAAGCAATATATCTTTGCTATCCTGGCTGGCAGTTCGTCAACAATGGTGCAAACCGAAGATGATGCTACCCAAGTATTTGGAGCGGTTCACGGTCTCAAGCGGATTGTCACAATAGAGGATGGAAATGAAAATGACCCAGTCCTGACGCAGCACTCTGCGTCTTGAAGTTGAAAGTGCATTCCATAAAAACCAAGCCGGTGAGTCACTTTGTTTAACATGGTCTGTATGTCTACGGGACAGGGGTTGGGCAGAACAATCCCATGCGCACACTTTATGTCGGTCAGCTTAGTGACAGGAAGAAACTCAACATCAAGCTCATTGCATTCCTCAAGTGCACTTTCCATAGCATCGTCCATGGCAAAAGCGAAGAGGAAGAGCGAGGTCGGACACTCCTGAGGAACATCAGAAATGACGACAGTCCGAAACAGTTGTCTATGAACTATCATCCTGCTTGCAGAGCGGAGACAACGATCCTAACCGAATCAATTATTTGGCTAGAACTCCTTAACGAGCAATGCAGCTCCAGAGAACGCTAAGAGTAACCGATTCAAGGACAACCAATACGTTTAAAAAAACTATTATGGTTGGCTGTCCGCAACCGTACTCGACGGTTGTCATATTCTAACCGAGGCGGAATTGATAAATGCTTGTTCATGAATGATACAATATTCCGTTACGTCTATGTTCCAAATTTGATTTAGTAATACATTTTTTTCATCTCTCGCATGCCAATCGTCGAACGAAAAAGCCCATCACACCGGCCGATCACTCTTCTGCTTTTAAAATGAAACCGTGGTATTACATTGCTGTGCTTGATTGCCAACAACAATCCATTCATCTATGTAGTGGGACGAACTCTTCGTCCTGAGAGGTTCAACGTTCCAAAAGAATGGAATTACTGATTTTGCACCTTTGCCAACTTCTTATCATCCATTGACAGCTTAAAACCAGACAAACTGACCACATTGATCAATAACATCTCGTTACCGATCTGCTAATATGTCTCTGAATGCGTCAGCTGCGACGAAGTTACATCTACACTACGAGACCTCCATGTGAAGCCTAAGAACGAACTACTTGCTCGCTGCCTATTAGAGACTTGCAAACAACAAGGTGTACAAACTCTGGATCAGTTTGTTCAAAGTTCGCTAGCAAAAGACTGTAATTATAAAGCCATTACAATCGAACAGAATCGAGATGATACAGTCAAATATCTCGCCATCGATGGTCTACTATCTATCCAAATTCGAAAAAATATTGGAACAGAAAAAGCTGAACTTCCAGGCTGTTTTCGATTGGGCCAAATTAGTTGAAATGTCAGAAAGGCAGTTCACATTATATCAGTTCGTTCCGGCAAATTCTTATACAGCAACAATTGTGGTCTTGAAAAGCTCGCCAGGTCCCATCAAAATGCTTGATATGACGGTCTCTAGCAGATTCTGTTTTGCAGGTAGAAAAAACGCTCTCGTTTGAAGTGTCTTGCTCGAGATGCGTTATACAAAGTGGAAAGAGACACTTTCAAAAGGTTTACTTGACAGCCCGGAAAACACAGCACCGTCCCTCCATCACTAACTCGTTCATTTCGATTATCATATCAGTGGTTCTTCCTGGCTGTTTTTCGATCGCTTTGACTGATGTAGAAGTCAACGGGGCCTGGTTCCAAACTCTGACAGATACTGGCAGTCCTAAAAGCTCACATCCTCTGTAGTGCTACAAAACAACTGGAAGGTTTACAAACCTCGCAGATAACTGACCCGTACTATCTTGTCAACTGACGCGTGAATCAACGTCCTGGTCTCGATCAGGTACAAATATATAATGTAAAGTCAAACTGTCAGTTTCATCACATTTGTGTGCAGACATCCTGCTTGGTCGCGACTTTTTTAGACTTTACAAATGTGCTGAAATTTCATTCGATCGATCAAAACCATGGGTTTCGCCCTGCTCATCGGCTTCCGCTTGAACAGACCCTCTCGGTCTTTTTCAGAATCCCATGACAGACTAAGTCAACAGCGACAAAGTCCAAAAGGCATGGTCTAGCAGATGAAAAATTTACAGGTGACGATATTTGCCATCTGAAAAAGTGATCCAGTCCACCTATTTCCCTTGGACAGCTCAAGTCGTGATCGTCACTGACGGACGCATAAGAATCGACATCGGCAACAGCTACACCGATCAATAAATATACACTTAGACGCCAATTCTCTCCTTTAAGTTGATCGAACGCAACACCACCTACAACACATCACATAGCGGCCGACTGAGAAGTCTATGGGAATGCAACAACTGCAATAGATTGTGGGTGATTTTCAATCCACATGAAAAACAGAATCCCTAACTACTCATCAGTAAGGCACAGTACTCTAGATCTCAACAGTGTCTATCAAGTCGTTGTTCGGGAAGAGAAAAGTCTTCCGCAGCTTTTGATGCGTGCGGGCATTTGCACTAAATCTGCCGGATTCCGTTTGGTGTAACCGAGGGAACACTGACGAGAGAATAGCGCGAGCGATTGAGAGACGTCTTTGGCTAAGTTGACGATCTTATCGTATGTAGAAGAAACTCCGCCGAACATGAATTCAATCTTCGGGAGTCCTTGAACGTTGACGGAAGTTACGGACTGACTTTTAATGAGTCCAGAAACAGTATCGCTGCCGAACAAATTAAACTCCTGAGTTTTGAGGCATCTAATAAGAGCAACAAATCGGATCCAGATGGCCTGAAACATTTATGGGAATTAGCCCCTCCTTTTAACTTAACGTCGCAGCAAAAACTGGCGAGACTACTCGCTTACTCCTCATGGTGGATATCGCATTTCTCCGATAAAATCTACGTACTTGTGTACAATAAAATACTTCCTCTTTCCAGTGAAGTCAAGGAGGCCGCTGAGGTTCTGAGATACGAGCTGTCCAAAGCCGCTATCTTCACTATTTTGTAAGGCACCCGTTTGCTTGTCGAAACAGACGCATCCGACATTCCGATCGCAGCCACTTGGAATCGAAATGGTTCAGTGGGTTAGTGACGGGAGTAGGAGACAGAGATTGCGAGAACTCCGCATCTCAGGGCAGTGAATCCTGAAGTCGAAGACGAGCCTGAAATCAAAAACAGGTGCAGTAACTGAACTACGAAAGGGAAAATACATCCAAACAAACTTTAAAAGCAGAAAGAGATTCTGCAGTCAATACTGCCGGACAGATTTCCAAACGTTAAAAAACTGGTAACGAGAAAGAGCTATGTCCACATTGTAATCGACTGTGTTGAAGCTTTAGTTTGAGAATGTGACCTCTCAAAACAATGTTCGTAGAGACGTTAGATGGAGATCTACATGGGTGATTGGAGGCACTTAAGGAATATGAAAATAGGTGACAAATCATCCCGCAGTCTTCGAAAGTCGAGCGAGTACATACTAGGTCCATTATGTCTTGAATTATGGGAATTCGTGTGCATTCTTAGGAGGCCCCTGTGGCTCTTCATTGGACAATCTCAAGCAGGAGACAAGAAGGTCAAATCGTAGTGCCATTCTCAAGACGGGGTCGAACAAAGCCGTTGTAGAGAAGCTTTAAGCTTGCGCGATAAAACTTGCTAAACAGTCGCTTGAAGAATGCCAAGATTCTGCTGATTTTCTTGGCATTAACATCTACGTTCGATGAGCTAGAAAGAGTATTGAAACCGAATATATTTAAGTCTCTCTCAGTGGATACAGACTGAGGGATAAAACCATTAAAATGATGTGTTGCTAGAGGTGCGCTAAATGTGCATTACCCTGCACTTCTCGACGTCGAAACTTAAAAGGCTGGTCTGAGATCGGGATAATAAGGTATTTAAATCGCTTTGCAGGATGGCAGAATCCTCGGGAGTTTTGGTGTCACGCCAAAGCTCAACATCATCCGCGAATAGCAACAGGAAAAGAGTGAGGAGGTTATGTCGCTTATAGGGGTTGGAAAGAGAAGAGGTCCGAGAACCGAGCCCCATGGAATTTCACTACTGCTCTAATGGAGGTCAGAGAAGCAAGAGTTGATCCGAATAGGATAAAAGCGATTGACGAGGTAGGAGTGCGGCAACCGAAGCGGACTGCCATGAACGCCAAGGTTGTGGAATTTATCGAGCGACACGGTGTGACTTACTCGATCAATCGCCTAAGTAAAATCCAGATACGCAACAGTCACTTCCATGTTCTGGTAGGCTGACCACGCCCAACGATTAGACTAACAGATCTGTTGTTCATAAGTATCCTCTACGAAAGCCATACTTGGTATCAGGAGGGAAGTTTTCAGCGGGCAAGTACCTGAAAAGAGCATCACACAAGAGACCCAATAAACGTGGTATGTGCTAGTAAGAACGGTGTTCGACTCTTTTCAGCGGGCAAGTACCTGAAAAGAGCATCACACAAGAGACCCAATAAACGTGGGATGTGCTAGTAAGAACGGTGTTCGAAGAGTATAGGAGATAGGTTACCCACTTTCCAACTCGTGAAGCGGGACCCTATTCGAACGACAATTAACAGCATTCCTAAGGGGCCAGTAAGCTAATCGGCACCTTCAAGTACACCTAGATTAAAACTTCCATTCGGTTCGAGGGAGCTATTTTTAAGGTCACGCAGCTTGGTTAGTACAGCTTGCAGAGACACATCTACTGTGCACATTCCATCAAGAAGGACGACGGTTGGGACGGCGATTGACGCTATAAAAGAAGACGTGATGATGCCATCGTAAAAGTCAGGTGACACATTAGCAGATTCAGTGTCGGTACTGGTAAGCCGCGAAAGACCTATCAGCTAGGGGATATCCGCTGTGCCCTAGCGACTAGAAGCCAAACGGAAGAGAATTTTAAGACAGGAAGCGGACAAACCCGTGAACTATTGCCGATATAACAAAAACAGAACGTTTCCTAATCTGCGTCGACAGATTAATACCGATGTATTGAGTCTGACAGCGACTGTTCACTGGGATCCAATCGAGCAAACATTGCTCTGCTCTGGAACTCAGTGCGATTCCCACTCCAGCTTGACCACGAGATTCAGCTTCGGCGTCACCAGAAACCCTGAGAGAGAAGCGCTTGAATCGACAGTTATCTAGAGGTGAGCTCAAATGGATAACGGTGCTAGAATCGTAGACTCGCGTCTCCGACACGCAGCACACATCAAGCTCCAGACTTGAGAGAGTACTAGCCAGAGCAGCTTGCTGACCGACTTGTCGGAGAGTGCGGACATTGAAGGCGCCAATGTTTACCGGTTGTCTTGGCTTCAAAAAAAAATTATCACCCGAGGGCACAGAAAAGACAGAAAACTTGGGGGTAAAATAGGAGGATGAATAATGTCACTGTCGGGAGAAGCGATAACATCTGATACTTTCCGGCCGATTGTACCGCGGAAGGGAGTTGACTTGAGGGAAGATGCCTTCCGACGACTTACACAACCTATGGAAGATGCCAGGTAAGACAGACTGTTGTAGTGAACTTATTAAGTTGCGCGATATATTGAAGAAATCGAGGATATTTGACCGTGGCTACTAAACGGCACTGTCTCCTTCAATATTACACAATACATCCAGCAGCATTTCGAGAAGACAACAACGAAAGATGTGTCATCTCCGCGCCCGGATGTTCGCGGAGAGAAACACCACTGGCTACATCGGTCGTTTGCACACACAACTGAAAACAACCGGTAAG
>LOND01003024.1:27196-38009 GCA_014220965.1 Paragonimus kellicotti | reverse complement strand
GAGGGATAATATCACCTAACTATCGGTTTTTCTGCGGTACCAAGAAGCAAACGATCCTCGCAAGAAACGCCACTGGCCCACAAATTCAAACGTTTTTTTAAACCACTGAGCGGCATAATTACGTGAGTGATAAGACATAGCGTCGAACTCAATTTTGTTGAATGCATTCATCATTAGCAGAACAGGCAAAGCCCGGTTGCAAAAGGAAATAAACGGGGCAGTTCGCAGCCTTTAGTCAGTATGCATATCAAAAAAGGAAGTGAATTTCCATCGCCTTAAACTTGCTGCAGATTTCAGTAAAACAGTACGGTAAGATCTTTGCAACTTTTAAGTGCAAGATGTTTCCGCTAGACTGATAGGATTCTGCAGTTTCTTCCGTCTTTGATGAGTCGGTGGTGTAAAGATATGTAATGGAAATAATGTAGCCATTCTTAGTAATGATACTCTCGGAACAGTCGGGCGTACAACGTTCAACACCCCGAATGACCAACAAAGCTGGCTCGCGTCTCCAGCACTTTCACATAACAGTTCTCTGACAGTTCTATGGTAGACAAATCATCATCAAAAAACAGCAACGAACCAGTGGTTCACGAAGACACCATTAAGATGAAATCACATAAAGGCTGCGGAGTAAACTTCCATAAGTGTATCCAGCTGATATCGATCATAAACCCAAGACGAACGAACGAAGTAATCGTCGATTGTGAGACGAAGATTACGGATGTGCAACTACTGCGATCAGACCGTATTATTGACTTCTATATGAGTTGGTGGCTGAAAGCCTGTAGATTATATCACGTAGGCCGATATAGAGTACTCGAAGCAGTATGAGCTACGGTACACATATCAAGAAAACAAACATGTCTGGAGATTGTAATGTATCACTTAGCAAACCGTTCGAATGACACAAATGTTTGTATTCCGGAATCTTTAGAACACTAACACAGTGACGTTGTCTTGCGTGTCAGATTTTTTTAACATAACATGCATTGCATAGCCCGGAACACCGTCTGCATTTTTATGGCAGTGTTCTTAAGTAAATCAGCTAACGCCATGGTGACACGGTTGTACGCCTCCCCAATCAGTCTGAGTTTCCACAAATTAACCATTCGTCGACATTCCACATGCGCTTTAGACATGATGACATGGAATCAATAAACCCTAACTCATCCAGACAGTGGAGTTACACAAACGTGAATGTGATATTTGTTAGAATTTGAGCAGAACATACTTCGCATTTGGCAGAACTCTTGGTTTCCAATTCGTGACCACAATACTGTACATCAGCAGATTTGTACTGGTACCAGGACAGAGCAGTGGTGAAGAATGCAATGGAATGAAGTGTTTCACGTCCTCTGCCTAAATCCAATGGGCTAAATCACGTAGATGAAAGATCACAATCAAAATCCTTCAAGATGAAACGAGCTACGCAGGGCCGACACTTACGTAGAGTTCTCACGATCATGCAGCCTACTTGAGGATTTGAAACACCGATAACGAACAAGGCAAGCAGGACGTCAGGAAGTCCCGGAATTAAGTGCTTAATGAAATACTATTCAACATCAAAGGGTTTTACTAGCATATATCTCGTATAACTCAGGCCGAGAGGACATCAGAGGTAATCATCCTCCCGGAAGCAGCACTATTCATTCATTGCCACCTTATCCTATTCTGATATCAATTTTCTCGCCTTTCCTTTACCCTGCCATCTAAAACCAAAGCAACTGGTAAACATTTGCAGTTTAATGTCCGCACTATCTGACAGGTTGGTCAGCCAGCTGTCTTGGCAAGTGCTGTTTCGAGTCTGCAGTTTGATGTGTGCTGTGTGTCGGAGAAGAGGACCTACAATTCTAGCATCTGAGCCGCCTAAAGATAACTGTTGATTCATGAACTTCTTGCTCAGGGACCCTGACGACACCGACGCTGAATTTAGCGGCCAAGTTGATGCAGGGATCGCGTTGAGGTTCAGAGCAGAGCAGCTGCTGTTTGAGAGGGCTGGGTGAACTTTCGGAGACTTCAGACACAGATGTACAGAAGTTGGTATGAGCAGATTGACATAAGTAGAATGGTATTTCTGCCAATTCGAGCGATCTGGCCTAATCTAGAGGCCTGAAAGTTCAGCGCTTTTGGTCCAATAGTCTCTGTCGCATTTGGCTATATGGTAGACCATTTGCGGGAGGATTTCTGATTTCATCCTTTTGATTACGCTCGGTTGTGGTGGCTTTAGAAGTTCAACTTTTCGAAAGCCGACACAGTCTTATAAGAAACTGGTCCATTGTTTATCCACATTCTTGTCTACATGTCGCTGACAGGTAACGGGCTTCATACGGTGGTTTCGTAGTATGGAGATGGTCACAACATAGCTGTCGCATCCGGAGATACATTCGCAGACCGAATACGAGATGCAATTAATCAGACTGGTGAATTTGTTGTGTTTGAGACCGTCATTGGATGGCAAGTCAGTGAATGTGCGAAACCAGATTTCATCCTATAAGAGCGTCCGCAGCGTTGGGTCAAGGTTGAACCTATCAGAATGAAGAATTCGTTCCATCACGTAGTTGTTAGACGTATAAGTCGTTGTGAACAGGTGAGTTCAACAGTGTAATACGAAGATTTCGCGTTAAAAGCAGAAGAGTGATGGAATCACATAATAGGCTTTATTCATCTGACAACTAGTGCATGAGGTGAGACGAAAGACATGTGAATTAATAACCCAAAGATGAAACAAATACAGCAAAAGCATAGCAAGCGTCGTTCAGTTTAGAGTAACCACCTGAACTCTGATCATGCTGTTTTGCACGCCCTTTTCAATTTATCATTTAACCAGGGGCCATACACTCGTGGGTGAAAAATAAGTGGATGGCATTCGAGTAAGGAGTTTAAAGAACGTTTAGAAGGGAAGCATTAGTGAGAAAATTGTCAAGTTTTATTCAGTTGAAAGAACCCAAGGAACACTGAAAACAAATCGCAGCAACTACAAAAACTTGCTGTGAAGAGTTATGTTCAGAGGGAGCCATGCGGTTGCAAGGAGGATTTTTTCCCGTCGATAAAACTAATGTACAAGCGTCACTCGATTCTATCTGGCTCTGAATAAGATGACAACCGTAAGTCATTTAAAAACAAGCCGACTAAAAGCTTGTGCAAAGATCGCGAGCATCACTTGGTCGAACAGTCGACAAAGACGGAACAAGCCCTTTACCTGGGAGTAGCAAAAAGCCATTCCCCTATTCGTGGGTGTGCTGGGATGTCGAGTCGACGTGAGTGGGACCGTACGTGAAGATGGTTCATTGATCATCTGCCAATCGCACCGAACTGACGAGTGAGCTGCACATTTTGAAGAAGTTCAGCCGGCCTCAACCGAATCATATAAACGATGGGGCCCGACTGACCGGTTGCTGTGTTCAGACGATCTTTCGGTGGAAACGAAAGTTGCTCTGGAGCATAAGTTATGGATGCGTAAGAAGGCTCTTGTATTATATTTCACTTCTCTTTGTCCTTTTCCAAAGATGGTGACGAGTTGATACCGGGACTGAAAAACCTCTTTCGGAAGGTTTGGAAAAGTGAAGGAACACCTTATGAGTGTTACTTATCAACAATAATTTCTGTTTACGGAAAAGAAGGGTCGAATTCTATGAGGCATTAGTCTAGTGTCTGATACGTACAAGTTACTCAGTGGCTTTATATTACGTTGGCTCACTAAGCCAAAGGAAAGTCAGGTCTGAATAATGGGCAGAAATCCTATCTGGTGAAGATACGCTGACCATAAATTTATCTTGGCGACGGATCTGGAACGGTCCGCAGTCTTTCCAGGCAGGATGTCGTGAATCTTGGTACGAGCCAAGGGTGCAAGTACAAGGAAATACGCGGTATCTGTAAAACCACTGCACGGCCACTCTACCGAGTAACGGAAAGTTCGACACTACCATAGTGTGTTTCCAAGGCTTCTCCGCTCTCTCTCTCCTGTTCCATATTATGTTATTCTTAAGGACGGACACATACTGGAGGTTGCCTAGGAATCCAAGTGCAGCTGAGCTGAATTTTCGTTCTGGTACGAAGTTGGCCGACATGAGGTGTGTGGATGGCATTTTTTCTTAAGCTTTGCCAAAAACATGCAGACCATGCTGACCAAGACGAATGACCAGACTGGTTTGTATGAAATGAGCTTCGCACCTTCAAAGTGCAGAGAGTTTGCTCAGGATTGCGGACACATTTCTACTCCTTATGTTCTTTATTGTAGGCAATCCATTCGAGACTGTGGACAGTTTCGAACACTTCGGGGATACTATCCCATCAGTCTATACTATTGCTCACGAGACAGCGGGAACAGCAAAAGGCACGTACTGTCAATGTCAAACTGCATCATCTGTAACGTCGACACGCCAGGTTGTCATCGAAAGGAGAAGCATATAATGCTTGTGTGCGTTTTGTTTTGCTCTGTAGTTCGGAAACGTTATCTGTTATCGAGGAAGATATGAGCGAACGTGTTGCTTAGGCGTTTAGTTACTCGCCCAGCTTGGCATTTACGTTGCAAACGTTACATCACCAAACGAGGTGATAGTGCATGAGAGTCTGAGCGCATAGGCTTGAGCTTTGTGGTTAATGAGAATCCATGAATGCGTCTTGTATACGATGGCAGGATGAGGATTGCAACCTAAATACCAGGCTCGGCAGAACAACGAACACCCAAACCATCAAACCGGTCTATCAGATCAACCGTTATTTCCAGCAAGCGCAGATGATTACTACTTGACAGCCGCTATCTTTGCCAATTAGCCCACATCAGGAGTGAGGATCACGTGAGCACTGCGGTCATTTACCAGAACATGTTCTAAAGGCCCGGAATACGCGGTTAATCGGTCAATCAATTAAACTCTACAGTCTGCGATAGGTGGGTGAAGCATTATGCATGCTAGTTGAGCGTTTACCATATCAGGCATTATATACTGAAACCACCAATAACCGGGTAAAACCGCGCGGTGGTCATGATATATGAAGACCCTGACTAATTCAGTGTCGCCTGCCCGGCTGAAGTCCTCGAGATCATTCAAATCAGTGAACAGAAACGCTATCCTAGAAGGGAATTTGCGTCAGTCAACAGCATATCCACTTTTATATCCCGTTATTATGCTGACTTCTTTTTCCAGTTTCTAACCTTTCTGGGAAGCCATTCTTCTTTCTTTTGTTGATAGAGGCGGCGACCCGAGCCACAGCACATTCTGGTCAATCCCAAGATCGTTTTGGACGAATGCACTTGAGCTAATCCCATGAGGTCAAGGATTTGGGCATTAGATTATCAGCCTACCGGTAACAATGAAAAGACAACAAACACGTTGGACGAACCTGCGAATTTAACATCAGAAGTAAGTAAGGGATTTTCAGGCTTTCTCAAACAATTTATTAAGCAATGCCTAGGCTCCCGACAATTGCATAAGTGGAACGTCAGCTCTCGAACCTAACGGCGAAGAACATTCCGGGTTATTAGGAGATTCCAACACTAATGCTTGAAGAGTGCTTACAAATCCTGTCAAAAATATTCATCACTTAAGGACGGTTTTCGTGGAAGGAAATCATGTTAGACAAACTAATGTGAAAGTAGTGAACTAGCGAACGGCTGTCAAGGAAACTGTGAAGCCCAAGAACGTTGTTCCTTTAAGTTCATTAGGCAGTTAACGGCGTAAAACGCAACGGATTGCAGCCCAACCGGACGTCAAGCGATATACTTCAGGGGTACTCCATTTTAATGGCTACAGTGATGACTGTGGAGTCGCCCTCGAAATTCTGCGTAAATAAAGTACCCTCATCCAGTACGGTAGTCCCAGACGTAGCCCACGAAGTTCCACCTTTGGACCCCGACTGTTTACAGAATTCGTTAGCAAAATACCTCCATTTAGTGAGTTGTAATATACTACCGCACGCGGACAACTTAGTTCTCCTATACATTCACATATTGAGGGAAAGAGTGCTACATGAGAGAACTAAATGACTATCACATTCAAAATGATTATCTATTCAAAAACATTAAGTGCGAGTTAAATTCGATTCCAAATCCAGCAGACTAGCTATTTCCTGGGTGAAAATGACCTGAAGATGGTAACTCAAGGGTCGAATCTAGGGGTAAACGTAACCAGAAACATCTCCCAGTCGATTAACAGTAGCACGCTTGTTTAGGGCACACAGGCTGAATCTGTCCAATTGTTTTGCTGGGGCAACCCATTTCGGGGATGTTTGGCAGCGTATGCTACTGATGGCCGTCCCACAGAAACTAACAATCAATTATGTATTGTTTTCATGGGGCGGGATATTAGCCTGATGGGAGACCAACGCAGCCATAATGATTCAGACATCCTAGTGAAATACACACTTCAGCCCCGAATACTGCCAACTGCGCCGAAATTTTTTCACTATGACGTGTTACATTCAAACCGATGAATATCCACAAAAACATAAAGGAATAGTTTGCTTGTTCGCCTGTTGAATCCGAATCACTAACGTTCACATACTTCACGCAGAGCATTGCTTTCTGGTGCGAGTCTGTCGCCCGAAGAAGTGGCACTTTTTCTAATTCTGCCAAACGAACCAAAACACAGTGGTCGACTCGTACTCGCAACATTCAGATGCCTATTTTCAGCATTCCTCAGAGGCGTTAATTAAGTTATGCACATAAACATACTCATTAAAATTCCCGTATTACCCTATACAAGCATCTTCGACACATCAAACATACGTATACAGTATATATATTTGGGTATTCCGTTGCTCGCCGAGCTTGAATTCCACGTTGTAAAGGTGACATGATCAGTGCGTAGAGGTTTGAGTGCTAAACTCTATACACTCAAACCCATACACAGTGTAAATGTTGACCAGTTTGATGATGAAACGTCCGCAACCTAAATGTGAAGTTCGGAGAAGAGCAGAACTACTTAAACCACTAACCCGAGCTACAAGCAAAACTATCGCAAACATTGAGATGTAACAACACAGATGGATATCAGCTTACAAAACAGCACTAGGGATTGGCACCTATATTGTACAAGTAATGCTGTATGACACGCAGCTTTTTGTGGGTAGTATACTACAACTTGTACGTGCGAAAACTAAAGGAACAAGTCTCAACGCCAGAAAGACGGGGGCCTAGAAGCGACCATCTAAAACGTGTATATGTACTATGCGTGACGTGCACTGAAGAGAATGTTGGTGTACTACTGCCAAGGATATGGGTACACGGACAGCGGAGCAAAATATTCTGCCCTCATTTTCACATACTGTGTGACGGGCGTTTTAAAATAAACAACTTCCCAGGCTCATTGTCTTTTGCGGTCACTACAGTAATATTGACAGACAGACAGAACTCGGAGACAATCATTTTAAAGTAACGCATCGGGCTGTAGTCGTTTCACACAAAAAGAAATACGTGGAAAGTGATCCAAAAAGCCCGGCGGCTTGTTTAGTGGTAATCGTTTGATTCTTAAATACACATTACAATGTAAATAAGGTGAAGAATGAAACTGATAACTTACCCGAATGCTTCGCAAGCGTTTTTGATAAACGCCCATGTTCATGCTGTAAAGAGGTGGCTTGACTCTGTCCCAAACGATTCACATCAAGAATCATAACCAGATTGTCCAACTTATAATAGGAAGCAAATGCCAAAGCTTCCCAAATGCTTCCCTCAGCAGCTTCGCCATCCCCAACAATACAATAAACTCTGTAACTCGCTTTATCAATGTACTTCCCGACGTAAGCCATACCGGCGGCGTTACTTAAACCTTGTCCTAAAGAGCCAGTTGCGACATCTACAAAACTCAGACGCTGTTGATGTTAGAAAATAGATCAAATTACCGGAGTAGGATGCCCCTCGAGATCGGAGGACAACTTCCGTAAATTCAAAAGGTCATCCTCACTCAAGAGACCAACTTCGGCCCAAGCTGCGTACAGCACAGGTGCAGCATGACCCTATAATAGTAGTAGACTTACGAACATGAACAGACTTTCGAAAGAACGAATCTGTCGCTCGAAGGATTGCGTGGATCATTTGGCTTATATTTCATTTCTTTCAAAGAACAGGACAGCCATGATTTCTGCTATGGACGCACAAGAAGTAGGATGACTGAAGTGGGGATAAAAAATAGTAGCTTCGAAAAGTACCCTGAATTGGAAGCATCCGTCGCTTTGATACAGTTAATACGCAGTCTTGTAGCTGCATTTTGCAGAAGAATTGTTAAGTCCGGACAAGACATCTCGGCGCGGTTGTAACGTGCAGCGGAGTGGAGGCACTGAGGAACAACGTTTCTCTGAAGGACGAGGGCCAGGAATATCTGTCAAAGCATCTCGCCAGGCGCTGATCGTAAGGTTGTTTTCAAAGGTTCCTATGGTATATGTATCGTTCGGCCTTCACATTTAACCACAAAACGACCACAAACACTAATTTCATAAATTTCAGTGAATGTAGTATTACTCACTAGGCTGGCTTAGAAGGTGGATACTGGCTTCGCAAGTATAGTTGCTGTAGTGCGTAGTTGTGGGGGTCCGTTCAATAGTCTACTTTGGGATGTTCTGGTGCGGTCGATGCTGAAATATTTATCCGTAGGGAGTAAATGTGCCTTGAAACAATGATAAAATGTGATTTCTGGGGATATCTGACAGTATTTTAATGGTATTGCTCAGAATACAAAAAATCGTTAGAGGTTTGAATAAGATGAAGAAGGTCGGGAAACTCTTACAACTATTGGGTTTTTAATCGATCCCTGCAGTACAGATTGTCTTTCATTATGGCCGGTAGCTTTTCATTTTTGATTAATAGTTAACCATCCTATGTTGATAAATGATGTATTATATATAAGTTTGATTTTAGATTATGGATTATGTACGGGGCTTCAAAGATATATTCGATGATGGAGGAATTTCGAGGAATTTCAAAAGTTGTTTACAGAAGTACATGAAGGACCACCATGCTTTGTACGTCCTTGGTTCTAGCAAAAAATCAAGCAACGGACGCTTGAAGTATGATAATGTGAGTGTGAGTACTACTGAGGGGTGCGTGTAATCGGTAGATCGGTAGATCTCAGTAATCTTTGCTGTGAAAAAATCTTTTTCACGTTGCCGAAGTTATCATTTTTTTGTCCTGAAATCGTGAAAATCTGTTACTGGAAAATCTTTGTTTTAATCTTCCGAAGACGTAAGCAAGGAGTGTGCGGTAGTTTAATGGCATAGGGATTAATGGAAAAATAACAAAAATTGCATTTCACGTTATTTAGGAAAATTAATGGTGGAATATAATGAAAATCGATGTCATAGACGTGGAGACATGCTTTTATTTAAATCTGAATGTAATTAGGCAGGAAAACGTGATTATACTTCCGACGATTGAACCGTTGTTGGATCATGAGGACTACGCTTTTTATAAAGCTGCGAACGTAAGATACGTCATAAAACATATTGCAACGTAGGATTATGCGCAAAAACTGGACAAGTCAGTGGTATTTTCTTAGTTATATTCGGCATGCATAGCCGTCGGTTGCTACCACTATTGCACATTTTCCATGGAATCATGACGTACACTGGAATGCCGACGAGGTCACCTGCTGAACGAGCGACATCGTGAAGCACTTCTCGCTTGAAAGTTTACCACAGTTCCATGCAACTCTCTTAGCTAACGAGTGAAGGCAAACAGTACTCCATGCTTAAATACATAACTGCTCCATCCATTTGTCCTACCTTCACGAGTTAAGCAAACCAGTACTCCATGCTTAAACACTTATAACGTCTGAAGTCACTGAGAACGAACACATATAGATGTCGACGTAAATGATGTATTTGAAGTAGCCATTGGTTTTCACGCGTTCTGCGTGTCCTTCCGGATGACTGATGCCTTGTATCACATACGATCGTAGTCATCTCGTTCATCACATCTGATATCTACAAGAGGACTATGGGGAAGCTCGTACAAAAGGTTAGCCAGTGTAGCACGTTCCAAACATTTTGTTTGCAATTCAATGATGCTGTCAAAACAAGTCACCGTCGTGCGACCGCTGCAGGCATACAGTTTTTCAAGTACACTATGCAGAACTTTATAGTGATGGTCGAAGTTGGCTGCAGCAAGTGTAACATGCAAGCCGGCCGTTTTACTCCGATTGTCCGTCACACTTACGGACCAACTTTGGGGCAACGTGGAGACACCGGGGGACAGCGTTCTTCCGAAGGAGGGGTTCCAACAACAATCCTGTAAAAGGAAACAATACAGACAAGCATGAGCCAAAGGCCCAGTAAGCCATGCACACGACTTACACAAACGGAAACTAAAACGGCGTCAACAACACAGCAGCACGCCCCGTCACACAATTCAAATTCAACCTGTGCGCGCTTGCTGGTTTCGACCGCACGTTACACAAGAGGCCGAAGCTGCGTGCCCAACAACCGTCGAATTGGCAGGTTGTACCTTGCCAACCACCGCTTATGAATGGAGACACGACCTTGGTAGACGGAAATGAAAACTACAAAAGGCCTTACTGTAGCGGTAGAAGTGTTTCGAAAAAACTGACAGAAGGTGAATGCAAGGAAGCCACACCAAACAGTAAAAAGTACATTCATATGTGCCACGCGTGCTATCCACGACGAAAGCGTCTCCATCACGTTGCACACGAAGCTGCAATGTTCAAAACGATTACTAATGCATCCTTCACCTCGCACTCAAATACAGTTTCGAAATGCAGTCGTGGAGTCTTTCCATTCAGATGTTTTTAGAAAAGATGGCCTGCAAATGAGGTCATTCTGTGAAGAATGTTTTTGACGTACAAGTCTACATCGACAACTTCAT
>LOND01003023.1:20582-40419 GCA_014220965.1 Paragonimus kellicotti | reverse complement strand
CTTACTTTCACTTACAGCTCGGTTGTTTGTTTGCAAGGTGTAGGCGCCTTGATGTTGTATGTTTGAATATAGACGTAGCTATTTTTAGTAGTTAGGTCCACTTCCCCTCCCTCTTTTTTTCCTATATAAGTTTTTTTTCTTTTTCTTTGTTCTTCGTGGTTGTGTGGCAGTCAAGCATCAGTGTGAACCACTGATGTATTGCTGTCTATGATGATGATGATGATGGTCACCGCGGATGACCATGAGCTTAGTCTTGTGTGTGTTGATCTTCAGCCCGGATAGTTCCAGGGCACTAGCGGCGGCTGCAAGCTTCTCGGAAGACGCGTAGGATTCTCAGCTAGAAGGATCAGATCGTCGGCGTAGGCGAAACCGCTAACCAGTGTATCGTGGAACTGGTAGCCAAGCTCCGGTCGAGATAGTGACAGCACCTCGTCCATTGCCATAATGAACAGAAGCGGGGACAGTGGGTCACCCTGGCGAACACCGCGCTGGCACCGGAGAACGGAGCCATTGAGCGTGGCGGAAGCATTTCGATAGGAGTCGGCAATGTAATGCGTTAGAGGTGGAGGAGCACCGAAACCTCGGGCTGATCGGATAATCGAATCCTGTGAGATAAAGTCAAACGCTTTAGACACTTCGATAGAAGCCTCACACAGATGTAAAGACGCAGTGCATGAGTTTCGGAACAGCGCATGAAGCAATGGGGTCGTCTCAAGGCAAACGTCACGGTATAGGAATGCAAGCTGAAGATCGGGCAATTACAGAGGCATATTCGAACGATCGGCCAATATCTTGTGAAAACAACGTATCAACGTTGAAGATACGGCGATTAGGTCTGAGCTCCGTGGGAGATGAAGGATTGTTCACTTTGGGTACAAGCGTGATGCGAGAGCGGCATAAGTGGATTGGACAACCTTGAGTTAGCAGGAAAAGGTTGAAGTATCCAGCCAAGGCATCAGCTTTCATGCGCTTCAAATGTTTGGGCAACAATTTGTCCAAACCTGGAGCGGTGTTTTCCATGTTCTTCAAGGTGCGCGATACTTCTCCAGTGATCGGGTCGACCAGAGACCAGTCCGGAGGCAGAATCGTGCAAGATGGTACGGATCAGTATTCTCTGGAATTGTCCAGGAGGCTGCGGTTCAACTCGTAGGCAGTTCTTCAGTTTCCAGAAAAAAATGCAAACAGCATTTTTCTTACGCCGGTGATACAGCATTTGAGGCGCAGCGTAGTTAGTTTTCCCTATCTGCCACGTAAACACGACCACATGGTCGAGTGACCAGTCGCCGGGTGCACGGAGAAGCGCGCATGTTCAGCAGCGACGTAGTTTGTACCATTGTGAAGATGCCTGCCTGAAGACCGCGGCAATAGCTAGTAATTCATCACTGTGTAGGAAAGCCTCGTTATTGGACTCCAGTTTGGGTAATCGCTGTCTGGATCAATCAGGTAAACCATTCGGAGTGATCAGCAGTTTGGGACCAATATCCGATGTCTTGTTAGTCTGCCAGACGATGGTTGGATCGGCAGTGGGGACAGTATTCCCATTTCAGCGCATACATTCAGCGCATACAGATGTGTCCGAATGCTCTCCAAAGTACGACCTGGGAAATGTGACAAGAGCCGATGATGAAGTTCGCGTCGAGTAGGGCACGACGGAGCCAGTGCATCGGCACATCTGATAAGAGAAGGTGATTCTTGCTGAGACCAATTGGATCTGGCAGTTCTCATGAACACGAGTGTTTCACGGTTGCGTTCGACAGGATGTGCATGCCTTCTGTGTTGACTGAGACCAATTTTGGTGGGAAAGCTGCGGTCACAGTTGGCACAGTCAAAGATTGTGACAGGCTGGGTGTCCACTTCCTGCCCAGAACCACCATGATGAAGGATACTACTTCGGTGTAGACAATGGTGACACAATGTTCCTGTTTGGAACAAGTGACATGAGGACTGGAAGGATGTGTCCGCTCCACTGAGATATTATTTTTTTAACCGCGATCTGCAGTAAGCTGAGAATACTCAACTTTGCTCATCTAATGAATACAGGATGTTTTGGATGGCTACGATCAGCAGCCCTTGTTTTGCATAAGCATGTTAAACGCGAATTATTTCCTTCGTTGCTGTCCTCGGCATACAGTTACTCTCTTCCTGTCACAACGAAATTGGACCTTTATTTGGTGGGCCGGTTTGCGCAACTCAGTAACTTATTGGGCTAAACTGGATGGTGTGGTGATCACAGTCTTCTGGTTGAGGGTTGGAAGAAGGTTGGCATCTTTTTCCGGAAAAAGTACCAGTTCTGGTACATTGCCACCCAACCCGCTGCCTTGCGGTACAGGCTTTTGAGCCAAAGGCTTTGGTTGAGAACCCTAATCGTTCTCCTGTCTAGGTCTGGGCGTCCTGGCAGTATCTCAGCCCACAGACAAACATTACTAAAACCAACCTACTCGTTTCAATAGTGAACATGACTCCGAAACATGGCGCTTTGGCAGTTCGGCACATTAAACAACAGTTTTGCCTAAAACTGTTCAATTCT
The DNA here is from genome assembly GCA_014220965.1 of Paragonimus kellicotti. Taxonomy (NCBI): domain Eukaryota; kingdom Metazoa; phylum Platyhelminthes; class Trematoda; order Plagiorchiida; family Troglotrematidae; genus Paragonimus; species Paragonimus kellicotti. The sequence continues at coordinate 37,892 of LOND01003023.1, read as the reverse complement.
CTTCCTCAGCTTCCTTATTATTTCGAAGACCGAAGACTCTTACGTTCAGCGTATGTTATGCCACCGTTTATCAGGAAACGCTAGAACAACTGGGAACCAGGTCCACCCGCTGTAAATGTTAGTCCCTCTAGCAATAAGTCCTATACCTCACGATAATAGAGGTTGTGATTAAAAGATGCTCATGGAGATTCGGGACTTGTATATTCTTAACCAAGCCTATACGTGAGCAGTCTTACTCTGTGTATCAACTTCTCATTTTGAATCTTACCCGCGTCCATACGCTGAACCTTTAGCATTGTGTTTGAAGGCACATTTTGCTATTTCATCTTGTTAAGTTAGATATGTGAACCGAGCATCCATGGGCAATGGCTTGCGAGCCCGCATTGAATCTTGACCTGACCACAATCAGCTCTTAGTCAGCATAAAATGTACCAATACTTTCCGTGTTCTGAGCAATCCGAGTATGGTTGACTGCGTGGTTTTCAGTCACATGATGATTCCGGATGTAGTGTTATTTACTTCTCACTAGTAAGTTGTGCTGTTTAGTTACCGCTCCACGCTTCTTGTAAGCATGTCAACCTTGACTACGTTGTACGACTGGTAGTGCTTACATTTTGTATGTACAGTCATTAACACTAGATTATAGATTTATGTTATCTTAACAACGATGTTTTAAGCTCCACCGTCCTCGGCTGCAGTACACCGGTGATTAGTACTAATGCTTAACTGCCGTTCGACCATTAAAAGAACTTACAAGTTAGTAACTGATCATTGTGAGACTACTATAGATACCTCACGTTGAACATTTGTTCCTAACTTTGAATCCTGTTTTTTTCTTCTAAACTGTCGTACTCTATGAAGTATGCGAAAATATGCGCTCTCCCACGAGTTTATGCTGGTTTTGTCGCCTTGTATAAACATTGTTCCAAAGAGCTGTGAATTATTTCATTACCACTGTTCCTGCTTTGTTAGTTTTAACTTGCAAATCTGCATGATAATCTTTTAATTTGTTTTTACTTCGGAAACGTAGTTTACCTTGATTTCCATACTGTAACTGTAACCAGTCCAAAAGGGGTCGATCGAATGACCGACCAATACGTTTTCAGATATGTGACACATCAGCAGGTTCACCATCTCAGTTTATTGAAACAAACTATACTTATTCAATCCCTGTAATCATTTCGTTTCAATTGTTTTAACCTCAAAATTTCAACTCGAACTTTCGTGTCGTCCAACTAATGGTCACCCAAAGTATGTTTTTGTTTCCCACTTCGTTTTTACACCAGCGCTGATAACTGGGACATGGAAGAGGTGAATCGCATCAATTACTTTTGGGACGTCTTTCGACGTGGCGCTGGAAACAACTGGAGGAAATTGGCCTTTGAATTTTTGGGTCGCATTTGTACAAATCGTTCAGTTGCGGAAATAGTGAGTATTTTATATAAACTACATCTGCGAAAGCCTCTTGGTTTTTAGTGCATATAACATCCACTCACATAAAACCATGGCATACTTTTTGGGTCCTACTAAAAGAGAATTTTTATCTGGAAAGTCTCAGGACAGCCAGTCAGTAAGAACCGTTTTCCAGTTGTTCCACAGGACAAAAATATGTCGGGCCTCGATTGGCTTTGTCGGCGTGATTTAGCAATGTCGCAGATTAGTATCCGCTTCAATTAATGCATATTCTGATCCCGCTGTTCGTGTTTCTTGTTTTTAGGAATGTTTGCTTAACTGTCGAATGCGACAGGATCAATTGAAAGATCAGGCGACGACCATCAAACGCAGTTGGGTCAAAGCCCGTGAGGACTTGACCATCCGAATTAAAGCTTCCTTGATTCAAGCTGTGGAATTGATGGCGCAGAAACGATTAGAAAAAGAACAACTAAGGACGCAACGTGAGCTATGTCTTTTATTGCAGGACCAGGTGAGCGATCTGAGCACTTTGTTCCCTTTTATAGTCATAAAGGTTCAGGTGGCATGCGTGCTCTATATTATACGTTAAGATGAACTACATGTTAAACTATGACCACTGTAACGTTGATCCCTTGATCCAAAGCGAGACAGTGGTTGTATTGATCCATCTGCTCTGTCTAGGTGTCCGGTGTCCCACATTGAGAGTTTCTGAGGTTTTTCCGTTCGCTTGCCACTCATCTTTTTCTTGCTTACGGAAAAGTCTAGTCTATGTCACCCGTTTTCCTGTTCCCTGATTTTACCAACACAACCGCAATTTCAACATATACCCGTCTTTGCCTACAGTTGAATCGCTGCTAACAATCTAGGTAATCCACTCAGTGACGCGTATTCGACAATTCCAATAACGCTTATTCAGACGGTCGGGATTAACGGGACTATCTTCCAAGTCCAAAGACACGTCAAAACAGACGACCGAACCGGTTGGAATCTACACATTTCTTCTGACAAGACATGATAAAAATGCTCCTGAGTTCTGAATCTGAATTAACCGGATAGTCAAGTTATCCAGCAGGCCACCAGGCAAACGGGAATTTGTTTAATAGAACTGTCAGGCATAAATGAAGGTGGGAGAGTGTCAAACAATACCAAACAATGAAGTTTTCGTAAGTAGACAATGATAACCATAAACAGGAGAAGAACAGATATATTCTCTGTCTGTGGTTAAGATGCAAAGTTTTCTCGTGTCTGTTCACTGTACACAGGAGAATGCAAAATGAAACCGATGTTATTACTGATTTTCTACAAGCCAACCAAACATACTTCAACGAATTCAACATTGAACATCACACCAAACATAGAACGATAAACGTACACAACCAACTTCGGCATATCCAGATCTTGTTAACAGCCCTACCTATTCGAGCTTAGTTTGAGCTACGAAGACTTGCTTGCTTGTTTGTGTCTATCATCGTGTCAGTTTCAATCTGTGAAATGTGATGAGGTTATCATAACCTTTTGTTCTTTCTTCCCAGCACCCTATCATTTAAAAAGAATACAACTCGTACTGCTAATTCACACTAGTTTCTAGAAGGTGGATCAAGTTTGGAGCGATTATGATACAGTGTTCTCGAACATAGACCAACTCCCCGTGAAGATCGCTTTGATCGTTATTTAGAACGTCGGTAGATAAGGCCTCTTCCGTATGGAGGTCACCTTCAAAGAAGGACCATCCCATTCTTCGGAGTTGAATGTGATATTTTTCATTTTCCTCCTCAGGGACGACTACCGGAAAGTGTATCATCCGCACCTATCAAAACGATTCCTGACCAAAAAACAGCTACCAAGGCGATGCTGACAGTAAGGTAGACAACACTTCATACAGCATTGGCCAAGGTTGGGGGAAAGTGATATTTTACTTGGCCTGACTGACTTACAAACGCTTGCGCACCCACAACTACCAAATTGACTTTACAGCGACACACAAAGCGGAGTACTGGTGAGGCTTACAGCTCTTTCCATGTTGTTTGACTGGTCAAGAGTGTCCGGTAATGCACTTTTAACTGACCCAGCCATTAGCACTGCTCAACAAAGTATACGGGCTGCTCTGTCAATACCCACTAACCGAATCGGTTTCGTCCCAAAATGTTTGCCTTAATCCTCGTGTGCTTTCATCAACAAAACTAATCGCATTAAGTGAACCTAGGTTTGCGTGAACTATAGTGGTCAGCTGTACACCTTTGTTAATGTTAGTCACTAAAGCAACCCAATGCATCAAGAAGCATTTAAAGTCAACTCAGCGTGTTCCTTTTACTCCCGACCTTCGTATTTTACGCTGAGCGAGGTTAGTTGGTTTCGTCCGTCAGCTGGGTGATTATCTCTTCATTCTATCCGTTGATATCATTCCGAAACACGCAGTAGATGAAAATAACGGCCGGACCTACGTGATTTACTATTCAATTACCTACGTGCATCCTGTCATTAATCCCTTCATGCAGTGAGGAAGGACGTTTTGTTTCACCGGAGATCAACACGGTGAGTATCAAGATCACTGGGGAAAAAAAGAGAAACAGCCAGATTTATGTCATCCCTGGTAAACGTTAGCCATACATGTCTCAGATGATATCAAAATGTATAATATGGCTATGATTCGATAGAATAGTAGGTTCAATAACAAAAGAAACATATTGTTTAACCACAAACACCGCCAGCTTGATTCAGATATTGATGGCACATATAGTTGGCTCTCAGAAGCTAAATTGAAGATTCTACTTTGCCACAACTAATCAGAGATATTGCTTGAAGCTGACGGGACTCTAGGCATTAAGTCTCGTCGTCAATAGTAGTTGGCTATTCCAATCCCAAAATTGACATGGTACCAGTTGGTTTTCGCTTTCTTGTGTTCCTCAGTGACTCTCATATTAGGGAATGGGTGGACAAGTTGCGAAAACTGACAACAGAATGTTTATTGTAAACTATTTCCAGTTGTAAGGAAGGCGCGTGGCTAGAGCAAACCCTGTTGACCAGTAGTTCAGTTTCGAAAAGGGAACTAGTACCACAGACTAATGAGACCCAAGTAAAAGCTACCAATGTTTTTGTGTTGATGTGCTACAAGCGGACCTGTTGATTCTGTGGTGATCGGAAAAGTGCATATCCTTGCTGTGCACCAAATAGTTTATCGAATTTGTTGAATATCAAGAGGTGAATGACGCATACTGTTCTCAGCGATTGGTTGATAAGTTTAAATAACGAAGTGATAGGTATATAAATAAAGGTTTTTATGATGTCCACTAACCGTACATCTTACATGAGTGCTGATTTTAGTATCACCAAACTTATTTTCTCTCCATCGAGTCGCAGCGTCCGGTTGCTGGATTTATACAGACGTTCAAGAGAAAATATGGAATATATTTTGTGCTGCATCTATGCTTAGGGTTTTCCTTGACAGTAAGTGTACCTGTAAAATGTTAGTGAGTTATAACAAGGATCTTCCAGACAGAAAGAGACTGAACCGTGTCGTAGTGTGCCTGCATACGCGTCTCGGTATCCTATTGGGATAATGTGAACGGGTGTGATGATCACACCGACTAAGTCACTTATACCGGGCAGACTGATAGGTAGATGCCTGATGGAGTACAATCTCCTGATCTTCTAGGTTAGGGGCTTCAAGGGGACTGAAACATTCTACCAAAAGAAAGTGTCACTAATTCTGGTCCAGCGACACCCACACTGGGTTCCAGTGGAATGAGCTGGTATCTGGATCAAACTATGAAGTCTGAGTTCTCTGCGTGGCTTCGCGGCTCATTTGCCAGAACATCCGTACCATCTGTTCCGTGTTCCTCGGTAAGCCGGATTTTTCGCACGTGAGTCTCATCTAGGTTCTCGATTCTGTCAAACTACTCTTCATGTACTGATATATCATTCCATCCCTGTTATCTGAATCACAGGTCAAACGTTGGCGTGAAGAGAAAGCGGAATTGATCGAGTTGGAAGAACAGGAACAGATGAAAATTCGCGAGCAGGAACAGGCTTTACGATCGATACAAAAAGCTAAACACGATGCAGAACGCCAGATGACAAAAACCAAGGTTCTTCTCTATTTTTCCATATCTTTGCTTTACAGTGTGACGATTCGAAACTAAGCTGTTGAGTTTCTTCTGATCAATGTCTCTGTTTTCATGGATTAGATGATAGATTATTTCGTTTAAACAGTGAGAAGATATATCACGAGATGTTAACATTTCAATTGAATCCAATTGGTTGCAAACGTAAAATTAGCCTCTATTATGCAAACTGCATTCAACAACAGTGAATGAACCAACCAATTAGATTCCACCTTTCGTGCCCTAATAGCACATTCAGTTCTATAGCAAGGAGATTGATTGCATCAGCTCCTTCTGTGCACACAAAACTGGTCGATGTTGTTCCGATTAGCATTGCCTTCACTAATCGCTAACAGTTTCGGGTTACGATTATGCAACAATATTTTGAATGATCTAATCGAGTCAACTAGGTGATCGGTGGCTAGGATAAGTTTGTTAATCGACGAAGCCGGGTTCTTCGAGCTTGTTGCAGTCAGCGGGTCGTTTTTTGATGTTGCAGTCGATAACCGCTTAAAAATGTGCTTCGCCATACGTTGGTGCAAGTCTCGTCAGTGCAGAAAAGGCATGTTGCGATATTTTAACATTTCGTTAACCCTCGCCAACCGTACTCGTAAAACGTGCATGTTGTATACGGCAGACAAATAGAGATAGACGGGTATGGACACGCATACAGTCACACCACGTATTATGTCATCAACACCACGGCAACCCTATGGGTTGCTTCAACCACTTTTGTGCACATAGCGCCGGCTGGTGAGTTCTGATCAACATATCTTCGCTGAAGGCCATTGGTTTCGGCCTTACAACATTTTGAGTGATTTAAGTGGGTCAAATTAGCGACCTGCTATCATGCGACTGATGGGAGCAAACGAACACTTTGCAACATGCTTTCTTTCGCACTAATGAAGTTGTTAAAAGTAGCCCGGTGTTTCAAGTTGATGCAAACATCGAACTGTTCCGCCCCTGTAGACGTCAGGGCAGCCGCAGTTGAACTGGCCGAGTATTCACAAAAATACGCAATTGGACAGCTGGAAAGATGTATTGTAAGACAGATGTCAGTTGGCGACTCATGTTGTTGGTTGGATTTGCAAAAATGAATTCTTCCTGTCTGCACTACAGCCTGCCACTTTCAATTCCCTTTTTACTGTGGATATTCACGGATTTTTCTAGATAACCCTTATCTACCATCGTTTTTCGAATCAGTTACTTTTACTTCTGTGTAAAACAATGGTTGAACGGACATGGATGGGATTTTACGAAAACTGTTTGATATCAGATCAATTTCTTGTGCACTTTTCCAGGTTGCTTAGTGAAGAGAAGCTTCCGGCAAACAACACAAATCGTTTAAGGATGGCTAGTTCCCAAATCGGGACGTCTAAGGATAGACTGAACAAGTTTATTAAGATCCAACAATGCCTTGTCATTTTGCTTGACAGTTTTTGCTTGGTTTGTCGCATTAGGCTTGAAAACTTTATGAAAACCACACTTCAAGAAGCTAAAGCGAAGATACTTCAAAGCCTGCAAAATTCGCTGCATCGTGGACAGATGTTAGCGTTTACCACCGATACTTCGAAACACATTCGTAATTTGTCATCCACCCGGATTAGCAAGTCTCAACTGGATTTACATTCTTCCAGTCTAAACCTTAAGTTGCTACTAAAACAAGTAAACAGGTTTCACTCGAAATCCCATATGAGCAAGTAAAAGATCTTAGTCCTTCCTCATCGGTCAACACGGACTGATTTCGCGCAAAATTGGTTGGTGTCTTGCATGAATTGTTATCGGTCTCAGTAGGCCAACGTTGTTTGTCCGCTGCACACCACAGAGCCATCAAAGAGTTCAAAGAACGTATTGATCTAGTGTTCCTCAGGCCAGGCAGGATTTTGACGTTGTCATAATAGAGAAAGACGATCATGTGACCCAAAAAATGATATATTTTCTGTTATGCGGAATTTCTAATCGGACCTCAGTCCTGATAACAACTTCCTGATTGAAAAACAAATATGGAGGAGATCATAAATATTAATATTGCATGGGTTGTTGCTATGTGTGATTCGCATAAAATTTGCGAACGGTGAGAGTAAACTGAAATCTCGTGACGTATGTCTTCTCTCTGTTTTGTCGAAATGGACAAAGGGAACTCAGTGTTTTAGATTTTGTGTTTATACACTGTAATCGTCTTGTTGTTTGTATATGAGAAGCCATGTGAAGTCACGCGCTGTTAGTCACAAAGAGAACCTCTCAGTCGGACGTTAATATATCTATGGTCAAGTGCGCATGACTTGCTAGTTGCCAGGTCTCCATCCTTGGTTTTATTTTACTTCCGGTATGTTGATTTGTGTGAAAACAACTTCATAAGCTTTCATATTGTTGGCCTGTTAACTCTCACATAGTCGGAATGAGACAAGCTGCATATGATTCCTAGAAAATCTCAAGTTGAAGTACAAGGGCTTGTTTACTAGATACCTTGAAAAACATCTAACGTTCAGCCACTTTATGTTGAGACTGCGCGAAGTGAATAGTATCATAGCATTATCGGGATAGCACCTGTAATCACATAATCTACATGTATTCGCTGTTGTGCCTTTCATTCTACCGGCTACAGGTTGCTGCTTATAGGGCAATGAAAACTGCTCTGCGAAATCGGCAGCAAGAAAGAGAGACCACTCGTCTGGCTAAACTCCGTGACCTTCATGAGAAACAAGCAAGGATTGATGCTGCCCGTCTACTGGAGGCCGAGAAGAGCCGCCTATATACTGTCCAACAAAAACGCGTGTTAGCCAGAGAGCATGCTGAGTTAGAGGCGAAACAACTACACGATCATTTAGAAGGTATCCGAAAGAAGGCAGGTCTGGCTCGGATTTTATTGCTTGTTTGCTTGTTTTTGTATCACCCTCCGTCCCAATTGAGCACTCCATAACTGGCGTCGTTTTCGCCATAATTCGATGAGCAGAGATGACTGGTCTGGAATACCAGATAAAAAACTGCGCTCTCCACGAGGGTTGCACGTCATTGAAAGAATACTCGTACCATTTGTAAACACCTCTAAGTTTGGATGCACCTAACTTACCGATTATCGTCGTGGCTGTATCACAAACAGTGTTCATAGGACTGATTACCGAGTACGGACGGTGCTGTTTACGTCTGAATGGTCTGACCTTATCCATCTCACATGTGATTCAAAAAATATTATGACATAAAGTAATTTGTATTGCGCACTGTGCCGTTCAAAATGTTCATTTAATTGAGCTAGACACGACCGTGTAGGCAATATTCACATCATTTGTGTTCCCTCGGCGACTGTCTACCAAATTGATTATACACTCAAATACTTGACCTTGATTTCTACGTTTCCTCTTATAGCACTTACGGGTATGGTTTCATGTGTCGGTCATGTTGTTAGCCAACTGTTAGAAACGATTGGTTGTTGTGAATTCGTTTTTCGGACGCTACTGGAAGTCACTGTTATTTTCTCAATTTACTGATCACACCGACAGGTTCGTCCAGTCGTTAAATCCGATCCTGAGCGCATCATTTCCGACACAGAAGTGAGTCCACTTTACCCGTCTGTATGTGTATTTTCCAGAAACTTTTCTTTCGCGTTACGCGTTCCTAGTGTTACTGTTTCAATAATATTCTCCGGTGCAAAATTGGGTCTACCGATAAGTGGTGAGGGGATTGTGTTAATGTAACTCTAGCTTGTGATTTATTCTCTGCAAAATGCTTTGTTGCAACCTTACACTGTAAAATTGTTTCTCTTACCGTTGTGATTCACTCAATTAGCAATTCTGTTACCGTAGGCTATATGAAGTTACTCGTTTCCACTTTCATCGTAACACCGCTGGCTTTTCATGAATATTTACGGTTGATAAAGTTTTCCTAAAAACTGATTAAGCCACGGATGGTAATGCGATACCATAACTCCCTACCCCGTACTGCATCATCTAGAAAAACTAGCCGCCGTTATCAACAGTCATTGGTTGCGGTCTTTCATCATCCTCTTTCTTCTCTACTGTTGGTCTCCAGGCTGCAGGACGGTAGCTGATTTATTTGCAAACGCACTGTTCTTTGAGAGTTCTCGCTGTAAAATTTCAGGATTCGTCAAATGAGGTACGTGCCGTAGCCAACATCAGAAAATCCCGGTATTTTTCGATCGCATGAAAGTATTCTCAAGAGTCATACTTTACTGAGCTGTGTGAGCAGTGTTCTCCCTTTACTTGAAACAAATATCTGAACCATCCTTCATCTTGGCATTGTTCCAAATGTAGCGTCATCCGCGTTAGCCATATCACCTTTTTCATTATCAAAAAGATAGTTTATCATATACCCTACTGTATACCTACCTGGATATATTTAACATTCACAAATGATTTGGATTTCAGATAGCTCACATTCTACATTTCTTGATATCGACATATTTGTTTAGTTAGAGATGGGCTTATTCACTCATATACTTGTGAACAGGTGATTTTTCTTTTTTAATTAACTCTTCGAAACAACTTACTTATTCCACACGTTACTGTTAATACCTTGTTTTCCACCCATGCATCCTATGAGGACCGATGCTTTATTGCCTTAAAATCCTCCCAAGAGACTGCTGATACATATTTAAATGTTGAAAGCCTGTTACGGTTGAGGGTTTGATTTTTTTCGAACGCTCTCTTACGCAAGGCTATTGTTCTTCATGATTCCAGCCCAGTGACGTATACTTGAAAAAGAGAGATCGCAAATAGTTCTCTAATACTTGAACCGATTACCTAATCGATACAATTGGTGCATCTTGAACACCGAACTAGTGGCGGCACGTTTATCTGGTCAGCACAGAGGAGTGTTGACTTCAAAAAACAAATTCGATCAGCTTTGGTTCGTCTCAGTTTGAATCTCCCTACTATCTTTTGAAAATTTTTCTCTGCCGTCTGAGGGGCAAAGAAATACAAATTAGTAATTTTAAACACCAACATGCTCTGTTTTTGCTTCCTTGTGTTGATTCTTCTGCATTTGGACTGACTGTAATTTCATCTTTTATACTAATTCTTTTCATTTTACTGTGACTAGTGCGAGCTAAAACAGTTAACTGCTTGACCGTTCCTTGTTGATCTGATTTGGAGTATAACATTTATTCCTATATATATAATCGGAGGCTTTGCTCTCCATGGCTGGTCAGTTTAGTTAACCTCCAAATGGGTCATGATGTGTGAGTGTAAACAAAACATTTCGATATGTAGTTCTGTGCGAACTTTTCTCCTCAGTTCTCCACAATAATCGCAAATAAATCTACTTTGATCTGTGTCTTCCCGTCAGTCTTGGAGAATCAAGTTAAGTGAACGCCGAAAAGACAAGCAATATCAGTGTGACAATGCGGCAGAGGCGCCCTCACGGCTGGCCTCCACACTGACCACCTTCTCCGATACGAAACTTTACACAGATCGACGAACTCGTCTCACAGCTGCGTTGCATTCCGCTGGTCTGCTGGATTCCAACTATGCGCGTGCACTGCTGGCGACGATCCCATCTGATCGTCCGACCAGGAAAGATAACCAGACCTCCGATGAGATGAAGCTGACCTTCAGCAGTGAAGCTTGAATGAAGCTTCTGGATAAACCAACTAATTTCTCATGCATATTTTCACTGCTCTCTATAAAGCACGGGTATGGAACTTACGTGTCTCAAGTGAATAAAACACTTTCCGCTAGCCGTCGAAGCATATGGCATGTCATATATGTTAACGCAGCTCTCATAATAAAACTGTACAATGATTTCGTATCAAGACTTAATTGTTTTTACACCCATGCAAAACGAAAGTTTTTAGATTAGGCATTTGACTAACAGCCCCTTAAGTGCATTTCTGACCCAATCTATGAAATTTAGATTAGTTTTGCCTTTCGCTCACTTCTTCGAGAGTAAACGTTCTCATACTGGAGTTTGTTTTGCATATACCTCTTTCACCTGTAATGAAGGTCACCAACTAAATAGTTTAACACAGGATACTGATCAACCAGATCATACATATGGAAAGCTTATAATCTCAAAGCGGTTTTTCTTGACATTCAACCGATACAGTTATGATATCTGTCGAAATGTTTGCCAAACATTTAGCAGCAAACATTCGGATATCTTTAAACTACAGTGGCCAGCAGGTTCTCGGCTTTAGAAGCAAACTGGTCGCCTAAGACTAAGGTGGTCAACTTTATGCAATCTACTCCTGTCCTCTTGTATAGAATGCGTGATGCATAGGTGATTTAACAAGGTGGTTAAAGTCTGTGATTATCACTGTGCAACATGCATCGTATTCAGTGTATACGGTTTCAGACATGTTGATGATAACTGTGACAACTTTTCAGCATTCGAGACAGTATCAGTAGTATGAAACTTGTCTGATTTGTTACGGAAATCAGACATGAAAATAAACAAGTGTAACGAATGCATTTTTATTCAACGCTGTCTTCAAATTCGAGCTTGTCTGTTATCCGTTTATGTGTCACACCGCTACCACAATAGACCGGGTTCTTTTGGTGTGAAGACTGGTGGATCTGATGTGCCAAGGAGTTTACAAAACTAATCTTTTTTTCTCTGCTGGTGAGAGAAAATATCACTGAGTGAGGGCTGTCCTCTGTTTCAGCACAAGCGAGAATGTGCATCAGTAATGCAGTTCATTGAACAAGACAAGATTATTGTATCTGGAATCAACCGAAGAGATCCAATAGGAATTATAACTGTTTGCGACTGAAATAAAAGAACAAGCAAAACGCTTGTTTGGAAGTTTTTGGATATTCATTAGTCGCTGTTTTGTGTTTCAACGAGGAAGAATGGACTGGAAGAGAGAAAGTGATAACAGTGGTGTGCCATGTTTCAACGTTTTGCAGGAGTAGTCGCCAGAGTCACTAACGGTTCTCCGTCCCACTGGTTTTGTCCCCTGTCGAAACAAGTTGATCGTTATCGAAGAATTAGTTTTGGCGTTGATTTTGACAAACCTAAAAACGGACAGATGCATGGAAATTCTCTTTCATCGATTATCATATCTAACGGACATTGTCGAAAATGCTTGTAGATGTAATAGTTCGGGTTTATGGTTTAGGCGTTCGATCGTTTGCCGAATTTGGCACCTAGAATGCAAACGTTGCATCACTAGTTGAGGTGGCTCCATTCCGTGCATAGAACCTTGACCGTATGTGTTATTACTGGTATCAAATGCTTTCCTGAAATGGCATGATATGACTGAATTGACTCTTCATTGTCACCTGTTCGCCGCTTTATGTGGGCATCCCATTGGTTGCTATGGCGTTCGTAACACTCATCAAGTCGGTCTGCAAGCAACTTATGAACAACTGTTCTTTATCTGACCAGACCGTTTTCGTGATGGCTTGCTTAAGATAGACCTACATGCAGTTTAAGTTTTTCAACGTATCCGGAATACACTGTTTCGAACATGCACGCACAAATATACTGTCATCTTTGAGCCATAACCATAAGCTCTGTGGCTCAGGCTGTTCCTTTCCGAAGTGCACTCACTCCAATGCTGATTGTCTGAGTTTTCACTGATTTCTGGAATTAAGTGTTCCTCTCCTCCCCGCCCATTCTTTTATCATTCACTTAACGTGTATCAATCTTATGGTTGTATGACAGTTAAATATCAGTATCATTTGTCAATTTCATGCTGTTGATAGTGAGGACAGTGATGCTCGCAATAGTTACAGAAGCTGAGTCGAAACTATACGTCTGCGATGCATGTATGTCAGTGAGTGTATATCATGATTGCTTGGTGTTTATGTGTTCCAGTAAATTAGGCTTACCTTCTACATAATTCTGTTAAACGTGTAATCCCTTCTGTACAAATATCTGTGATTTGTGCAGCAATTGAAAGTGCCTCGGTGGACAATGCACCCGTAGTGAGCATCTGATAATCTGGCAACTGGACCGCCGTCGAAGTGTCCATGGGCGTTACCTTCACGAATGTCGGTGGTTGTGGATTTGGATGCTGATAAACAGTGAGGAATGCATACTGTAGTACATCGTAGTAACGAAATGTTGGAGTTCTTGCCCCCAAATGTCCTGGATAATTGTCTCCATTGCAACCTTCTAGAAAGAGCAGCAGTTTTAACCCACGCTCACCAGCAATGGGAAACACTGGTTCAAAATTTCCCAAAGCCGCCCGGTAACGTTCATCCACCAAGTCGACCAGCGTCCGCACATCATCAGGAGTCAGATGGGAGACGATGTTGTGTAGCTCTTCTGTCATAGTCTACAACCAATAGAAGACAACACCATATAATTTTACGCAGCAATTTATCAATTCCTAACTTTCAGCATTGTATTAAAATCGAAAACTCAGAGTATTTGGAATCCTCAATGTTGTTGCCTAATACAACCATCGGTAGTAACAAATTTGCCCAAGTGTTTTAGTGTATTAATCGTTTTTGCGAATAAATGCACAAGGTACCATCTCAGATTGTGTCTCCGTTTGAACGTTTTCAAAGCAGCATTGATTTTGAAGATTCACGGTGTCACTTCAATCACCCTGCAATATTACGTGTGTCTGGTGCTTCCATGATGTTTGATCTGAGGAATATCTGGTAGATAAAATGTTTTCGATGAAAGCGAACACTTAACGTAAACAAAATAAAAATGCTTGCTAAAAATGTGATCATGATTAAATAATCTGCTGGGTCCGGATGTGGACGCAAAGCCATTGGCGACCAAGCGCCTTGTTGAAACGGACATGAGTACACAGAAGGAAAGAGGAAGTTGGCAAATGCCGATAGCTTCGACGAGTGTCAATAGTCCACCTTTGACCTTGCTTTGATTCTACAACCTGGATCTAATCAACAAGACGGTATAAGCCTGTGAGATAGATCGAATAATCGTCATCATCATAGACAGCAATACATCGGTGGTTCACACTGATGGAACTACCAAATTGGTTTGATAGCGCGCGCACAGCCATTCTCCGCCAACTGATCGTGACCGATTTAACCAGCCATGCGAGAGATTGTTCATCCGAACCAAAAAATAACTCAAAACGACATTTGGTACATGTTTTGGTTATGGTTTCCAAAAAGGACGGAAGTATTCGACTGCCTACGAACTTACACGCATTGGATGAATAAGTGGCAGTGAAAACCTGAGATGCCCAGCAGTCAGGAAGTAATCGCTAAAATTCCTGGGACAAACTTTCTCCCAATTTTTTTATTGAAATGCTTTCACATGCCGTCTGCTTTGGACTCTAAACCTTAAAGTGCCTTCAACAATTCTAAAGAATTGTTTGTATACAACGGGTTACCAATAAGTTCAGCACTGTTGGCTTGGCAAAGATTTGTGACGCATGCTCTGTCTGGACTTCGTTGTTACATTGTTGGATGATAACTGCACAATCACAGCAACTAAACGGAACTTTGATGATGACCTACATACTGTCTTGAACTGCCTCCATTTGTTGGACTTAAAATTAAACATTAAAATGTCTGGTTAGTACAACAGAAGTAAGTTTTTTGGAACAATTCACATTCCACGAAGATCTGTCCAAGTGTCGAAAATACTGCACCTATTGCTAGTGTTCCTGATCCATTCACATTACGCCGACTAAAGAGGCTTCTCGAGCTTTGCTCTCATCGCCTGAATCACGTTCTGAATTCTCAAACCGTAGCAGAACTATCGCGTTATTTGACGAAGACGAAGGTTTTTTTTTAAGTGGACTGATGCTCTGAACAATGTATTTTTGTTGTGTCAGCCAGATGTTTACATTTGCTCCCGTTGTAAAACGAGAAACAAACGTACTGGATTCCCACATGGCACAATTGGTCGGATGGATAACTAAGTCCAAATGTGAACTTTCTAGGCTACCAGAGTATCTTTGTAACTCACTCGGTAGAGCACTTGTCACTGCTGGACAAGCGGCTTCCATCGCTAGTTCAATTTTAGCAGAATCCTAAATTTTTCGTATTTGGATCTCTCTTAAAATATCAATCCTAATACACCATTTGTTAATAACAAAATTTTTATTATTCTATACCTTCAATGTTCAATTTCATTTCAGTGGAGAGTTCTGCAGTCAACAACATAGCAGTAGGTTCTCCCCTGGACACATTGTTCACAGATATAGTGGTGGTCAAACTATATTGAGCTGAATTCCGTCAAGTTTTTGCTACCTATACTCTGAACAGACGCTAAAAAAAAAAAAAAAGGAAAGAAAAAGAGAATTTTTTTTGAAAAAAAAGCCGCTAGGTGAAAAAGTTTGGCGTCATTATAAATACCAGGGAATTCCAACATTTCTTTCCAAAGGAGTGTCCTTTAGTCAATCAAACCACTAGGCAACAATCCCCGCTGACAGTTCATATAACAAGTTGAGGACGGATGTGAGAAAAATTCTCAAGTATGAACTAACCATAGGCTAAGGAGTTTAATCAACTGAAAACACTTGTGAAACACAAACTGTAATGCCATTAAACAATATGAAGCTTATCAGTTCTACGGAACGTGGAGGTCAGTGGCAGATGACATGCCTATTCATAATGAGTCAGAAACGCCAACCTTTTGGGAAGTTCAGTTGGCGCACTCTTCGCGCTTCAAAACCTTCAATTAATTCATAGAACGATCCACTCAAACCTAGGTCCATGATTGCACCACAGCGCTCAAACATCTCAAAGCTGTTGGCCCAAACACTCCGGTGTCGCCACTATTCGAAATTTTGACGAGTCAATAGTGAAAGGTACTAGCCCATTAGTCCTAACTAGTCTGGCCAATCGTTGACTGGTTTGTTTACTCGGGAGACTACATTAGTAGCGACGGAGGTGTGGGGAACGGAATAGAAGTGCGTGTCTCTAGGGCTAGGGTGGTAATCGCTAATGTGACAGAGATTCATCTCTCTAACGCTTAATGGTCTCATATATAGGACGACTGTGAGGGTCGTATTATTTTTGGCAACGAAACATGGCCGCTCATAACAGGAGATGGGAACCGGTTTTTGAACACCGACGTTTGCGTTCGATCGCTCATATCGGGTGGCCCCACGAGTAAGCAACGAAGAGGTTAGGAAGCGGGTATTTGGTAGTGATTGTCAAACGAGTTCTTTTGTTCAATCCTACATTTGCACAGACTTAGATGGTTAGGTCATGTACTAAGGATGCCAGCTAGTCGTCTGCCACATCGAGCACTCTTTGCCGACGCTGCGGGTGATTGGCTTCAAGCGCAAGTGCACAGATGTTGACCTGGTACTTCAACAAGGGCCTAGCCACTGTATTTTAAGGTTCCTCTTCCGGGTTGGAAGCCCTCGCGACTCACAGAGTCGGTGGCTTGAGACGTTAGGTGAGATGGCGGCTAATCGAGCTCAGTGGCGTGAATGTTGTCGTTGTTTGGCCGAGTTGTCTGTGAAGTGAGTGGAGGCAGTGAAGACCTTAAGGAGCCTGTCTTGTTGATTACGCCCTACTTTCACCTACAGATCAGTTGGTTATTCGCAAGGTGTAGAAACCTCGATGTTGACTGTTTGAATATGAACGTGGCTATTTTTAAAAGTTGCATCCCTCTCCTTCTTTCTTCTTCTCTCTTCCCTTAGGGAGTTTGTTTTCTATCTATGTTTGTATGACCGTTATGCATCAATGAGAACCACGGATGTACTTATATCTGTAGTGATGATAATGACCAAGTGGAATGCGTGTACTCTAGTCACCTTATTTAAAAATGGAGCCAGGAACATTTGCAAAATCCACTGATACGTTAATCTAGTTTTCGATGTAGCCAGGGTTTTGACATCCGTCGCATTATCAACACTGCCAACTTCCTCTTTCCTCCTGTGTACTCATGTCCG
>LOND01003023.1:0-10048 GCA_014220965.1 Paragonimus kellicotti | reverse complement strand
CATGTGTACAGCCCGTCGATTAAGTTAACTGTTAAGCTGCTGGGTGCTACTCTCGACTATTTAGTTGTTGAGGCTACATTTAGTTATAAGTTACATACTACTCGATTTTGACTGCGGTAGCTTTAGCATAACAGAAAGTTTTCACCTGATCCAATAAGAATGAATGAACTGGAGCCCGACAGTTGCAATTGGGCAGAATCAGTGTGAGAGAATTTTTACTACTGCAAGTGTTAGGAGTAATGTGGTGACAAGACGGCAACCCTGGAAGGTGAATCTTCGACCACCGCACAGGACGCCTACGCACTATCAACCAGGGCCCCCCTTGTCCTCCTAGTGGTTTGAAAGTATGCAGTGTTAACTGTTTTCCCTCACGACGTCTCCCTTATTGACGGAAAAAACTCTGATTTGTTTTTCACGCTGCTCAGTTTAACGGTTTACGCTACTGCCGTTTATGTTTTTAATTGCTAACGGTTAATTTCCTTACATAGAATCCACTTGATTGTAAGTCGTATATAATTACTGATTATTAATTTTTTATGTACAAAACCAGTTTTAACTGAGTAAACCTTCAACATTGTCTTGTTCTGATCGAGCAAGCAGGTTTACACCTGCCCAGACAGACTGCATATAACCGTGAATCTTAGCAGGTTATATGCCAACTTTCATTCCTTTTAGGGCCTAAAAGATATCCACTATGATGCACGATTGCTCATTCGTTATGAAAATGTCCCAAATTAGAGTGAATGATTTTTGTGATTCCAGCTTTATCACAAAGTCTTGATTTCAAAGTTAACTGCACATTTTCAATCTCCCCTTGGGACAATCTAGCAAGCAGTCTCAGTCGGTAACTGCTTTGACCGAATGTTTGGATAAAAAGTTTCAAATTATGGTTATTTCATTCATTTCGTATACATATTTTTACTAGATTTGGCAACAACCGTTCTAGCAAATTCTAGCAAATTCCCTAGTTAACAAAATCCAAATTATGGTTACTTGTGTAATATTCAATACCGGATCTCCAGTAAGTTGACGATCTAGTAATTTTTTCACATACGGTCCTTCCTAATTTAATGCGTCAGCAATAAAGCCTCTTTCTTGGCGTCAGCAGAATGCAACCGATGAATAGAATTTGGCTGTGAGCAAGAAAAAGGAGAGTAAATATAGAAGTTCGGACTCCAAATATGACGCTCGTGCAATTACGCACCTAATTGGAGGATATTCACTGTTCTTCTCACGATGCTCCAACTGGATTGACATGGTATGGTAAGACCTTCAATAAATGAAATTGTTAGGCTTGGCATTTTTATCTGACATGATAAGCCTTCAGCGCGTGGCGATAAATCGCGGAGCCTCCATTGGCATGTGTTGGAGAGTTTTGTGACCCAAATGAGCTGTCATGGGTTTAACCCCGTTGATTAATTTCGGCAGGTTGCTGGACATCGCATGGTTGATCACATCGTAATCATCTCGTCCCAGCCCGTTATTTTTGTTCACCTCAAACATTAACTTATCAGTAATACAACCGGACAGTTTCATCCTCAGAAAAATCAGGTCGTCTTCTCGAATTCTTAAACGGATCACATGGTTCGGCAATCACAATCTTGTGCAGTTTCAATTATCAAAGCTTGCCTTCGTTTGCAGAAGAAATATTACCGCTGTGTATTCAGTTGCCTAAAAATTGAGGAACACGTGGGAAAAAACCCTAGTTAACAAGTTTGTGGATCAACTGGACAATTCCAATTAGCCGAAAGACAATTTTTGCGGAATATCACGGGATGCAACTTGTTCCACATTGCTAACTATGACTGATATTCTAAGTTGCATTAAAGAAACTTTAAGTATGCGTTCCTTATACATAAATAAAGTGCAAGCTGAAAGCAAAATGACACAAGTTCGACCTCACTTTGCATCTTCCAGTCGATTGGTGGTTTGAGAACTCTTTTTAGTTGCAGAAAATCCACTTCAGTATAAAACTTGGTTATTTGGTAAAATACATCTCGAGACAAATAACCGTACAGCACTTCAGAGAAACCTGAATGAAATTTATGGATGAGATGTTGAAGAACCTCAAACAGCTTTTCTTTGATGCAAACTTCATTCTCCGGAACATAGTGTCCGTTTTGCCGGTAAAATGAATAACTAGAAGTTTTTAGTCAGCAGGATGATTCAGAACGTCAGTTTTATGATGTACATGTGTGATTTTGAAGCAACCGGACAACGCAGCTCCAACCAAAGTTGTTTGAATGATATACAAACTCTGTGACAAGTAAAGTTAGACCATTTCTCCGAGCACAGTTCACTGTCCGAGTTAGCCACATCCGGAGTACTTTCCAAGTTCTGGTAGCACACGGCGGGATCAGGCAGTTTTGTCACAGTTGGATCCAAAGCCATTGTACACTAATGTCTTTGGGTTCAGTGACCTTGTTCATATATCGGCCAAAATTGCAACGAGATTGCACTGGAGTGACTACCGGATTGGAGAGCATTCAGCTAATCAGAGTCCACGCACGAGCTGTTGCAAGCGGAATTGTGGTTGATTCAACTCCAGTCAATCGAATCGGTGATCAGCTACTACATCAAATTTGTTTATGACAAGTGGTGAGTAAAATAAGTTGCATGAACGCTTATCGGATGCAAACAAGTGAGCAGCCCAAGTTGAAATCCTGGAAGGTGATAGTGAAAGATCTAATCAAACTACAACGTGCTTGCCCAATAGAACTCGTTAATGATGAGTAGGAGAGACTTTTGGTTTTCATATAAACTGAACATCACCCACAATTGCTCGCAGCTGTCGCATTCTCATAGACGTTCCACCCGAGTTTAGCTCTCATTAGAGCTCGTCAGTAGTGCATATCCTTGCCACTGCCGGGACTAGAACTCCGGCCACGCTTTCATGAGGCAACCGTGTTACCACTGCGCCATTGACCTCACATTAGGCACGACCGAATTATCATATGTGAACGCTCAACCACTTTCGCTTGTGAGTAATGATCAGGTTGCCCGATCGCCTCGAGAGGAGACAGTTACTGTCCTGTTAACTCCAATCGATATGCACTACTGACGAGCTCTAATGAGAGCGAAACTCGAGTCTAGTGCTTCTTTTCGAAAGGGGCCGACTGGAAAGTCTATGGGAATGCGACAGCTGCGATCAATTGTGGGTGATGTTCAATCTATACGAGAAATCGTTAACCCAAACGTCGCAGTATCTTTGTAAAAAGTGTATTGTTTTTATTGTAAACTGAGATTGTTTAGTACCGCACAAGGTTTCATTGTTAAAACAAGGTTTAACGGAAGAACTAGAGATGGTTTGAATGCAGACAGGTTGCTATCTCGTATAATGCTCCAAGCCAGCAATTTGTGTGATCACGAGAACCCCATCCACTTTATTTTGGATTAGTCAGGACGCTTGTTCAATCCAGATAACAGTGATGTCAAGCTGAAACATCCTGCATCCTTGTACATTAGCCAGGTTGTTTTTGTTTTCAGCACGTCCGTTCAGTTTACAAATTGGAAGTTAATATCTCATTTGTACCTTTATCAAATCACTATCAAATGAAATAAATTTCGCGTGTGTGTTCTAACGGTCCGGCAATCTGTGGCGACCAGTAATGGTCTGTTGAAAACAGTGTCATCAGAATATGAATTCACGCACAGATTTGACGACTGACTTTTGTCAACGATTTATTGCATGTTGATATATGCCTGATTTGTAATGGTTTGATATCTGCTTTATATATTTTCCTCTGGTAATCTCACTCTTGTGGAATCTGTAGAAGTAAAGACATGTATCGTTTTCTTTCTAAGCTGTCTAACACAAAATCAAATGCATGTAAGCCATCTTATTTTCCTCAAATTTCTTGGGGATCTTGTAAACGGTTGATAAAACTTGAAATATTTTTGTCAGAGTTAAGACAATGTTTCATAGAGCCAGGCGTATTTGCACCCCGGATACTCTGCAGACAGAACAGGAGTTGCTGAGACAAACTTTACTAGCAAATGGATACCCCGACAAATTCATTGAGGCACATAATACGGTGAAGAAGAGCACTGAGCCCATACTGACGGCTCAAAAGAAGGATGTTTTCCTATTCTTGCCATTCAAAGGTGACCATCTAGCCAACGACATGAAGCTCTGGCTCGAACGTATGCGGCTGCGCAGTTGCGCTTATTTCAAACCACCAGAGGACCAGTTCTCCGCAATCGCGAAAGTAGTTTGTCAAACTGTTCTGTCTCCCATGTTGTGTACCAGTTCACTTGCAGTTGCAGTGACGTTTACATAGGCAGAACAGATCGACAACTATCACAACGAGTCGCCGAACACATCCCGAAGTGGTTGAAACAGATGATGAACCAGCCTCAACTTGGTGCATTGACGGCTCGAAATCCAACGTCATCGATTGCTAAACACATCATGACAACAGGTCACCAAGTTGACCCATTAAACTCATTCAAAATATTGTTGCGCAATCGAAACCCCAAGTTATTAGCTTTTTGCGAAGCGATGCTCATTCGAACTTACCAGCCGACGTTATGTGCACAAAAGTGGTTGAGGCAACCTATCGGGTTGCCATGGTCGTGATTACATAATAATTGGTGTGCTTGTAGGCGTGTCTAGTCCCTGTTTGTCCTTATCTATATGATGTATATAACTGGCATGTTTTACTTTGCGAAGCGATGCTCATTCGAACTTACCAGCCGACGTTATGTGCACAAAAGTGGTTGAGGCAACCTATCGGGTTGCCATGGTCGTGATTACATAATAATTGGTGTGCTTGTAGGCGTGTCTAGTCCCTGTTTGTCCTTATCTATATGATGTATATAACTGGCATGTTTTACGTTTGCGACTGATGAGAGTAAATGAAATGTTAACATATCGCAATATATGTCTTCTTTCTGCTCTGATGAAGTGTATACAAATTTGAGTGTGAAGAGAAATGGGAAAGCCAGCCCATCCCAAAAGTCTGTCCGAGTTGAACAGAATCGCTAAAATACCTCTGACAAGTTACACCAACCTTAACGGTTTCACTGAATTACGTGCTGAGAGTGAACATCAAACTAGACCTCCCTCACAAGTGTGTTTACGGTTGCACATTACTAATATACAAAGTTCTGACGGCGAATGAAACACTCACCATTTGTGATCGGCGACGCCGGTTTCGTTGTGTTTGTTATGTTTGTTCACGGAGTAGTTTGTCAGATGTACGTACCGGTTACTGATATCGGCGACTGACGTAGAATATCTGGAATGAGCCGAGAATAATCAAGGCATTACATTGACATGGTAGTGGGACCGACACGACAAACGCACTTCGATTTTGTGGATACACAGTCGACACTTTGATAAGGAAGACTTTGGGGAAAAGGCAGAATTAAGGGAAACCACCATGGAAAGTTATGATTCAACAGATGCTAACCCATCAATGTAGACAGTATAGATAGGTGTGTTACACTACGCTTAAAATATGTGTTATGTTATATTTCACTTTGTGTCCAGGTTCTGCTTATTAGTGAATGGAACATGCAAACCTCTAAAGTTACACTGATGACAGTCACATTGTTGCGGGTATATATGCTTGGTTTATTCAACATTGGAGGACCTAACGAAAAAAATCATAATCGATAACGATTAATAAGATAATCGAAATGATGTGACTTAAAAAATAGGCCTTCTGAACTGACCGAGTTCATGCCAAAAAGATAAATAAACGAATCACCACCCATCAGTAGCAGTAATAATAGCATTACATCAATGGTCTCAACTGACGATTAATCGCCACACACTCCAGAGAAACGTGAAACGAACAAGCCACAGTCTGAATAAGAAATAAAACGAAATGACGCAATTCCATACATCAGATTTCTATGGCTACACTGAAACATCCAACATTAAAGTGACTACATTTTGCAAGCAAACTACTTTGTTGCATGTGAGAAATAGGTAGTATCTACGAGACAACCATTTGCAGGCTTTTATTACCTAGCTTGATTAAATGAATTTAATTGTTTATCAACTCGACCGAACACCGTTTTATCAATAAATCTGAGTAAGCGCAATTTCGATTCGATGGATCACTAGGCATTCTGACTGGGAAGTCGGCGTGACCTACACTGGTTAGCACATTAGCAAATGTTCCACCACACTCTACCAAACCACTATTTGTCCACCGTTAATCCTGTGGCAATCGTTTGCAACTCTGACGAAGAGTGTTCAGCTCGGGAGGCTTATAAATACTGTTCAACAACTTTATTATTGACATTCTGAAAGCATATTTGAACATTCCATTTAACCATAAAAAACCAAACATCAACTACATGTATCGTTGGATGTCTACAGTCGAATAGCTTAGGGTAATCTGCTGCATCTATCCTGTGCTGCCTTAAAGTAGTACACCTCTGACAGATGACTTACATATGTGATCGCTAACATTCACTGGGGTGCAAGTGTGTCATCAGAGACAAAATAGTTTGATAAAAATTGTCTTGACTTTCATTACATAATCTTTTTTGTCAAATACGTTAGACTCAGTATCGTTGACGCAGCTTTCTAAGTGAGCAAAACAAATCAACAAAAACTTCATTATCTAACTATAAGTCTAGACCATCACTAAAGTTTTGCATTCTGCAGTTACAAAGCGCATCCCGAAATACTTGGCAAAACGCAACCCACTATCAAACTTTATCCATACCAGTCAGATATTGTCAACCAGCAATCAGTTTCATCATCGACATTGTTAAAATCATCTGATCTCGCACCAGGTAAACAGTACGTGTTCGCATTCTGTGCATGTTGCAAACAGTCCTCCATTATTTCATCTAAGCCAAATTTGGACAAAAATGATGAAACTGAACATTCATGATGTACGCCAATCATGGTGTTGAATATACCAAACGGTATACGATTGATCATAACATAAGTCAAAGTATGGGAGTACAGCGTCATGCCTATTTGTCATACATTTCTCCCTAAATGAGTCTAAGTCTGCCCACCAGTCCACTAAATAAAATTCAACTTTATATTCAAAGGAATTGAAACGTTGAAGTAATTGGTTCTATGCATCGATGTGAACGTACCAGTGAAAAGGCGAACACTGGTGGATGCTGGCATTTTCATATTGTCACTTCAGTACCAAACAGCGTTAACCAAGCATATACACAGGACCAATGTGATGAGGTGAGAAATCGAAAAACAACGAATAACGAACGAGGAAGATGACGATGTGCTAACCTATTAGATCTACGAGAATCTAAGGCTTGTATAAAAGTGTTTTGTACACGCAATGCCAACTTGAAACGGCCAACTGAGACTATCTCAGCAAAACTGAGGAAACGAGGCTTTGTGTGATGCATTACAACCCTGACTGTTAATCAGAGATTAATTCGGGAAAAAGTACCCAATCTATGTCCAGCGATTTACGAACCCGAAAGTTTGCATAAACCGTGGATAAAGGTGATCCCAGTTACCCGTCTTAAACTAGTATTACGTGTACAAAAGCAACTCCTTTAGGAGAAACAATTTAGTCCATGGTCCTCCACGTTGCATGATATTTTTTGATTTCTCACCTTATCACACTGCATATATACATATATATATGCACATATATACATTCTTGGTTAATGTTGTTTGGTACCGAAGAAATGCCACAAAATGACAGCATCTACCAGAGTTTTTTTCTTACTGTCATGTTCAAATGGCGAATAATGGCGCCGGTATGTATGTCGCTGCTCCATAATTTGCAAGCATTGTAAATTTGCTATATTCATTCCTGCCCGATACCAAACTTGCCCGATGTATTCGTCTCTGGCTCTGCAATGGATCTACAAAGTATAATAGGCTTCAGAAACATGGGCACAAATGAAATCGAATTGAGTCCGTATGATTTCCGCAGTAAGCTCTGATTCCATCCTTCAGTATGTTCATAATCACTGACTAGCCCAAAGCTAACAGGGTATTCTCAATCGTTCACACTGCTTTAAACAGACCGACTACTACCTCATAACTATCACCAGTGTCTACACCGGGTCATCAGACTCGGTCGTCACACATCATTTAAAGACCAACATGTAACCTCGCACCTTGCATTAAGCCCATAGGACAAGAGAATGGATATCTAGGAGAAAACGATTCACTAGATGAAACGATGAAAAAACAAAATGGCCTTATCGGCTGTATGCGAATGTATCAAACTGAAGACATGGAAATTTTTACAAATGTACACATATGGATAGGAAATCAGTTATTCACTTGTCGCCTGCATGCACATTCACGGCATTCATATACGCTGTTCAAAAACGGTAGAAAAGGCCTGAGGCAAACTAGGTCAACATGATAGATATGACACATAGCTAACAATCAGCAGACAATTATACAGAATTCACGATTAAAATCGGAACCGGAAAAGCAAACATGTCCAATGCGGTAAACTGTTCGAACAACGGGATCCTTTTGTCCCGTTTATTAAGATGGCAAGAAAAGACATTACGATTTACAAGCATTTCGTAGATCCTGATCAATCGATTAAACAGTTCACCCACCACATAGGTTTAGCGCACGACGCCAAAACAAAGATACGAAGCGAACATCGTATGAGGATACATCTGGATTTCACTGAACAGACCATACATTACAGAGGTTTTTGTCTCCTGCAATACAGAATGGCTTAGTGGAATTGCTTTTGAACAGAGCATGGAGGTCATGCACGAAAGACAGTCTAGTGCTACAGTTGAGAGTACTGCAGACTATTAGATAATCTATACGAGTGAACAGAAAACGCAACAGCGCTCGTATACCAGCAAAACAGTACAAAGTAGCATCAAAGAAGACCGTATATTTAGAACTCATATTTCAAGCTAAAAACATCTCAACAAGGAAGCAACAAACAACTCATAACGCCGAAACATTGTGCATAGTACACAGCAGAGCAGAACCTTATCAGACTCCTCAGCTACAAACAGTCTATGTGTGTTTCATTCTAATGATTATAAAGATATTGCTACACCTGCATTAAGAACTATATAAATGGGAAAATTATAACTGGGTGCTTGTTTTAGGGAGTGTATTCTTAGCCAAATGGAAAACAAATAACAACAATTGGCTCTTGTACACAAGCTGACGGACGATATCAGGCATTAGTAATAACAGAGCAAGTAATCCAAACGGGACACAGAGTCAAACTTTTTGAAGCCTTCCTTGTGAGTGTCTATCAAGTTTGTTGACCTTTTGGTTATCAGCGTAAATATACCTTCTCATGATTTCAGATACGGTTTGTGTTTATACTGTGGCTACTATGTTAGACACTATTCTCATGTTTTTCACTTTTGTGTTCGTTCGCTTAAAGTCTTAATCCATCAACTCCTCTCTGTGGTCAATGTTAATTAGTGTTAGTCAATAAATTAATCAGAATGCACTTTGAAGAGAACGCATATTGTGAGAAGCGTCTTCTGAAGTATTTGTCAAAATTCACGTAATATCAGTAAATGGTGAAGCAAAATTGACAATTCAGGAGAGACTCAATTGCGAAAAATCCGGATTTCGGCTGGATTCAAGCAAGTAGCAAAAACACCATACCTAGAAACAACAATTGTTCTGTCAGCTGAGCTACGGAGCCATATCGAAAGCTCAAAGAGTGTACATTTGGAATCAGTTATCCACGTCAGCAACTGTGTTATATGGAATGCATCCGATGATCTGAAAGATTGACTACCTAAGAAGTCCAAGTCCAACATTTCTGAGCTCCTGGCATAATTCATCTGGTAGAAAACTTGCTGGATCCGGGTATGCGTTTTCGTTACTGGTATAAATCTAGCCAAGGTTAGGATTTTTTACAATTGGATCTTTCCTAAAATAATTAAATAATTAAATTTAGATTAGTTTATGGGCACGGTTGGAAATGTCTTGAAATCACTGGAGAATGGGCATTCGGAGTGCGTATGCAGATGAATACATACAACGATTCCCAGATGTAAACCAGAAATTAATGTTTAGTCACATTTAACAGTTTATTCATTATGTCAAATAATTTACCGATAACATTTCTTCTGTTCACAATCG
>LOND01003022.1:55812-66265 GCA_014220965.1 Paragonimus kellicotti | reverse complement strand
TAACACGACCACTCACGCAGCCACACCAGGTTGGCCACTACAAAACAAAGCAAACGCTTAATGTCAATGGGATAACTCCCATAGGAAAACTTGTCTACTAAATAGAGCCCGGTAGATTGTGCGCAGGTTTCATTAAAACAAAACTGACGGTCGTCCAAATTTATTCCTACTCATCGATGGAGATATGTCTTACAGTACACGACGGTCCGCCCGCTATTAATCGTCAACCACTTTCGCTTGTGAGTAATGATCAGGTTGCCCGATCGTCTCGAGAGGAGACACAGTTACTGTCTGTTAACTCCAATCGATGACCCCTCGACTAGGACTTCTCTCCAAGTTGAAATCACAGAAATCATTGACTTGTCGAGCGGTATTTTGATTGTTGATGAGTAGTAGGGGATTTGGTTAATTTCAAGTTGAACATCACCCACAATTGATCGCAGCTGTCGCATTCCCATAGACTTTCCAGTCGGCCCCTTTCGAAAAGAAGCACTAGACTCGAGTTTCGCTCTCATTAGAGCTCATCAGTAGTGCATATCCTTGCCACTGCCGGGACTAGAACTCCGGCCATTCTTTTCATGAGGCAACCGTGTTTACCACGTTCATAATATGATAATTCGGTCGTGCCTAATGTGAGGTCAATGGCGCAGTGGTAAACACGGTTGCCTCACGAAAAGCAAGGCCGGAGTTCTAGTCCCGGCAGTGGCAAGGATATGCACTACTGACGAGCTCTAATGAGAGCGAAACTCGAGTCTAGTGCTTCTTTTCGAAAGGGGCCGACTGGAAAGTCTATGGGAATGCGACAGCTGCGATCAATTGTGGGTGATGTTCAACTTGAAATATAATCGTTTAGTTGTCTCCCACGGAATCAGATTCACTTTGTTAAACCTGAAATGTAACCGCTTCTAAATTTACTTACCGTTGCAAAATTTTGCTATGACGGAAGCCGAACAAGCTTTCGCCTAACTGGCTGTCTATTTTAAATCACAGCTTTCGTTTTTCTGTTAAGCATTGCTCATTTACGAGTATAGACAAAAGTAGTATGAAGTCTACCCTACCTTGTGAAATCTGCTAACAATATATGTTGCTTATTATAAGGTTGAAACTTAGCATGTCTGTTTACTTTGTTTTGTAGTGGCCAACCTGGTGTGGCTGCGTGAGTGGTCGTGTTATTTGCGTTGACTGTTTTTCTAATTTTGGGGAATACTTCGGATCCAAGTTACTTTCGAAACCTTTTAAATGAATTGGCTGGTAATGGTGTGTTAGTTGACCACTGAAAACAATTAAGTCACATGAATAGAATAAGGACAGAACCTAACAATCAAGTCGTATTAATTAACTACAACACACCTGATGAAAACAACTCGAGTTAGTTGAAACAATGTGTTAATACCTGTTCGTAACGTTCTAATTTCACTTCATTTGAGACAAAAATTTCAGACACGACACCCAATCCGCTTGACCTCCTTGGTAATAAACATGGCACCAGTATTCTGTAAGTAGTTTATAGCCCACCATTTTAAACTTATTTTCGAAATTGTTGGTAGCGTTAGGATCAGGCCACTTCATATAAATTATAAAATTTTAGCATTGTCCTTTTCCCATTAGTCACATATACCATGTGTAAATAGAGTGGAGTTAGAAATAATAGACAACTGGATCCATCCAACTCAGCCCATCAAGTTAGATGAAACAGACGGACTTGTGTGATTGATCGAGTTCGTGCTCATTTAGGACCAGTCGATGTCGTATGATCGATATAAAATCATCGAACGTGAGCATAATTGAGTTTGTAGGCCTTAATAGCGAAACAAACAAACTAGCCTTACCCTTGCGGTAACCCACTAGCTGGATATATTGTGCATCCCGTGGAATCGTGTTTTTCTTTGCTTGCGAAAGGCTTGTTCAGCTCAATCCAAAAACGGTTAGTAGTTTGTTATTCAACCGTCAAACCAACAGGTGATGGTCGTAGAACAGCATGATACCTAGAGAGTGCTGCTCGGTTTATTCGGATTCCATAAACATCACACCTTAGAGGATCATTATAACGGTTATGACGGCTACTTCCATGGTGGATTGACGCTGAATCTATTAGTACAAATGTGAAGGAAATGACACTCAGTACCACGACTATATCAATCGACCTGTTTCACGCACTGTTATTGGATTTTCAACTATGATCCGCAACCGATCTTATAAAAAATATACATCGGCGTTGCACTACTGAGAAAAAGCAATAGTTTCTTATTATTGGTGGAGTTAATCGATGCCAACTAGTTCACTGATTCCAATCAGCTACTATCCAAGTTGTAATTTTCATAACCAGAGAAAGTTAAGACTGAACAGATAAGCAGTTTAATCACTATATGAATTTGTACAAATATCACAGATGTGCTGGTGCTATTACATCAAATGAAAGTATATGACTAAATTGTAAATCGAAACACAAAATAAAATTCACCATTGATTTCAGGTAAACCAATGCAGACAGAAAAACTACAATGATAGAGTAACATGCACTTATGGAATGAGAGAAAGACAAAACAAATGTTGATATTGTAAAACTCGTGAGCAGGTACTAATTTTGGTTTTACTTGAGAAAATAGAACTTAGCAATTGTAGTTCTTGTGTCGGCAAACAGCGTTTAAAAACTATACGAATTTCCCTGAACAGACACTTGGAGTAGACGCACACGATAACGTAATGATAATGGGGAATAAGCTGCCATAATGGTTCAGATGGTGTTGATAGTTGAATAGAGGAAGATAAACCTCTACATATTGAATTAGAGTGCTGGTCCCACATTCAGTTCTCTATAGATTTCCTGGCAAGAGTTCCATTGAAGGCAATCCAACTCTAAACCGGGGCAATAACGGATGGTGTCATTGGGAACGTCTTCCGCAGGCCTAAACATTGTTCACGATCAATGAATAAACTGTTCGTCTTTATAGCAAGATCTTGTTCAATCTGACTACGAGCACGCAGTAAGTCTTGTTGTCCAGATTGCATGGTTGCCAGTTGATGCATCAGCTGATCGATTGTTTCTTGCAGCTCGGCCACCTCGAGTATCAGACTGAAATATAGTTGGAAAATGTTACTCAGCAGACAGACGATGTTATTTGTACATATGTAAATGATAAACTTCAAGCGTTATAACACCATATTCCGGTTTGTAATAGTGACTAACCGTTCAACAATGATGACAAGGAATGTTTTTCCAAGTTTCTAGTAACCATGTAATAACCATTTCTGTAGAAACTAAGTTCCAGACTATCCATTAGATGTGCTA
Source organism: Paragonimus kellicotti (assembly GCA_014220965.1). Lineage (NCBI taxonomy): Eukaryota > Metazoa > Platyhelminthes > Trematoda > Plagiorchiida > Troglotrematidae > Paragonimus > Paragonimus kellicotti. The sequence goes on along the minus strand of LOND01003022.1, from coordinate 62,976 downwards.
CGTACCATCAAAATTGTTCGAGAAGACAGCATATAGGCATGTTGAGAGCTACCGAGATTCAAATAGAGCTTTTGTTCAATTTTGAGTTTTGAGGCTTTTATCTACTCTTGGTTGTCAGTCATACGATCACAGGTTCAAAGCACGGTTGCACAAATTGTCCTCATCTAAATCCTGGCAGTCTGCCAATCTCCAATCAACTTGTGGGTTTGTATGGTGAATGACAACAAACCCTTTCTGGTGTAAAAGCTGGCAACTTAACTTATTCTTGGAAAGTATAGATTTTATTTTGATGAAACGCCATCATAGTCACAACTAAGGCGTCATAATTAATGGTCTAAGGTCAAGCTGACAACAAGCCGTAATGAACATTTCTTCACCCATTTGACACACTGCTATCTGAAACTAAAACCTACAATCCGTTTGTCCTGATTCGGATTCTACAAAAGATGGCCCTGTTAACTCACATTTTGTATTTTGTTTTGTTTGCACTTTCTTTTCTCAATCATCTACAAGAATGCTATCGTCAGTCCAAGGTTGTGAATATCTGCACATAGGTATGAAAGTAACTCATTATTGGAAACTATTTTTAGCCTGTTATGGAACTTGGTTGCATTACAGATTCTCTTCAGGAAGCCTCAGGTAAAGCCTCAAACCTCATCCATTTCAATGATCCTTTTTCGCTCAAAGCATAACGGTCACATTCTAGGCTCTCTCCAGACTGTGGTGCTTACAAATGGTCGATCACTGAAACAAACATATTTCATTGTACCCAGAACTGTGCTGGCTTTGCACTGAATACCAGAATTGTCTCAAAGAATGGAATACTGGTAAATCCTGTGTTCTGAAGTATTTGAGGTGCACTGACCTAACATTAGACGTCAAATTCCAGAAGTGCATTATTGTATATAAAAAAAACATCATGTTACAAATGGCGGCTTCCAAGTGAATGAGTGAGCAGTTTCCATACTGGCAGCTAGTGAAGTTCAGGCAGGGGTGTGTGCGAACAAAGTGGATTATCAACAACTGAACCTAATGACAGACATTCTTGGATTAGCTTTATGATTTTCAGTAGTTAATAAACGATGTGGTCATCATCAGTTGAACACTTCTATTCGTTAGCAGTTTTGGACTTCTGAGCTATTAGGACGGAGTTATCCCACTGGAACGCCGTCTTTTTCAAAGATTGCTGCTGATATATATATTTGCCACGACAAGAATACAACCGCGTTTATCCGTATATCCCTGACCTCATAGTAGACGTGAACCAATTGCCTTATCTAATAAGCCCATTGGACATTCGGGTTGGAAAATGATCTTTGCATATGCGTTCCTGTCTCTGTACTGGTCTGTTGTAGTGGACACTTTGCTAGTTTATGCGTAATCCTCCGGATATCTGAATAACAGGTCGTTATCCATATCTCTTTTCTAGAATATAAGGTAGGAATATCCATTTTTCTGGTTTCTAAGTTAACATCTGACGTAATCTTCAGAAACGATAAGCTACAGATTTTAGCAAGGACAGCCACCTCACTGCCAGTACGCAGGCTATTGGGTTACATATTGGATGACGAGATCTACGCGCAGGTCAACTGCCACACAAGCTAGTTTATTTAGCGAATTGGAAGTCACAAAACATTCCATGACAGATCCACCTTTTTCGACCAGGTTCTTTGTAAAAAGACGTTTTTTAATACCACTTAGTAAAGACGCATATTAATACTATATGCAAGAGGTCCACACACTGAACAAGAACACAAATGCTAACACAGATTTTATGGTAATCTCTTTAGATCATCTGCAGCTGTGAACAGCTGTAGTGCTCTGGAGGATCCAGCTACATGTTGAATGCTTTCAGTGCATTCCGACGTACGAAAAACATTATCACAGTACAACCAATCGACAACGTTATGCCTGATCTACTTTGTGTACATTCATATTGGACGATGCATCAAGTAAGCGGATTCAAATATGCCACGCAGTAGGTATGCAGGTGTTTAGATAGGAAGATGCAGAGCATGGAAGAACAGTCAAGATAAGATAGCGACTAGCCAATTATTTCGACAGCAATCAAGTGCGGTGTACAGCAGCTCAGCAACAGACACAGCTCAGTAACAAGGTTGTAGGTTAGAATAGTTAGTTAGGAGTACTAAACGGTACAGTAAGATTTTATTTTTCAATTGCGAATATCAACCGTTCACGAGGTCATCTAACGCCAAGCCGTTGTTGCAGTTTTCAAGAATAATTTCTTGTATATTTTAAAATAAACCCTCAATAACTGAATTCGGATGACTGATTATGAATACTTTTATGGTCGTGCATTTTGTCCGTTTGTATTAGCTGTGCTTCATGCCATGACGGATAGCACGTATAATGTTAAAAATAAGTAACAAAATAGATCAACTTACAGAACTTACGTTTGTAAACTGTCTTTACTCTACATTTGATCAATTCATCCGTTTGCTGATCGTACTCTCGTGCTATCATTTGCTGCTTTCAAATGAACTGATGATAGACGACTTAAAACATTCATTAGTTTTGTTAGTTTAATGTCACTGCTGGGAATGTGAGAAATAACAGTCTATGGGCACTACGTGGATAGTAGTTCCCTATTTTCTACAAGACTAATTATGCTCGGTCGTTTTAAACACAGTCATTGATCTAGCATATTGTCTACAAAAAAGAACTATGGTGAAATGACAACAAAAAGGTTCACCCACCGGTATATGAACAATTAACTTATAAACAGGAGTATAACCAGCTGGGATCGTAAAGATACTTCAAAATCGTGTGTTCCTTATCTGTATTGGCTTTCGAAGGCTTCGGATTGCTATGTTCGATTCTATTCTGTTAGATCAAAAGGATCTCGTTGTTGGTAATGTTAGCTAGTATCCGTCTAAGTTGCATAAGTAGTTTTTCATGTTTGTGATAAGAGATCAAGTGCACTTGTAATCAAGCTTCAGTATTGTCATTTAGAGCTCTATGAGTAAGGTTACTCATGATTAAGAAATTTACAAATTAAAAAGTGAATGAACAATGTTTTGTCTGGACCACACCTACAACTCCATTTTAACCTGAACTTGATAGCAACTGTAGTCAAAGCAATACTGAGTAGCCATGATCGCTTGAGTTGTGTACAGACAGATTTTGTTGACGGTCAAGGAAATCGATTTGGTCACAGTTAATTTTACGGTCAACTAGTCCAACATTGGCCAGTCGCCACTGAGGTACTCGTCATACAACCAACGACATCCACGGAGGGTATGTGAAGATAACCTGATATAAGATTATTCTTTAAGGTTGGTTACTACTTACTGATGAAACAAACCAACAAGTACGCATACAAGTTAATATATGAACATAATCTTTGCAAAACAAACGTCAAAAGAATTGACACGATTAATCATGAAGGTCTGTACAAAGTGATACTTTCGCAATTTTTGTGATATTACCAAATATGGGTAGTTAACTGCGATCCATTCAACAGCGCATATTCGTATATATACATATATAATTATATAATATATATTAATATTAATATAGATTTTAACTGACATTCCTCCATGGACAACTATTAGTAGTCAGCTGCTTTCCACAAAATCATCGTATTGAGGTTCTATTGAAGTTTAGTGCTGCGCTGTATAATTTGTTGCACAATATGAAAACATGTAACGGTTAACTAAGAAGAGGAAGTCCCACACAGTGACGGGATAGAATATACACTGTTAGCTGTTAGCTGGAGGTCAGTAAGCAGACCTACTGTTAAAAGGTGATCTCAATGTTCTTGACAAAAATGAACTGTTTCTGTACGAAGTGTTCAATAAGTCAGTTAATATTTTAGTTTTCCTTATTTTTTGGGACAAATTGCTAGAAGAACATTTTTCGTACGAATGTTCAACTACACATCCATAAACAAGGTGGAATGGAAAAACTAGTTAGATTGGAAGACAACTGAATAAGCGTATGATAGACAAAACTTTATGAAAATATATCAGTAACCTTCGTTGATACAAGTACAGGTTTAAACCTGTTCGCCCGACCAAAGATCTTGGGCTTAATTCAAAATGCATTGTGAGACTAAATTAGAATGAGAGAGAAACAGATTAGTCGACAATTCATCATCTACGGTCTACAGTTTGGATTCCATTGAATTGGCACATCCTGATCTAATGAAAATAGTTTTTGTCTCGCCAACATGATGTTGCTATTGTTTTGTTCACCAATGTCATGTTAAACGTTAACAGGTGTACACAAGTTTACTGCCAACAAATAGATCTTTATGAGAATTATAAAAACAGAGTAAATGAATATCTATCATTTCGTAAGTCATTCAGCGCCTGCTTATTCACAGTATCCTTGAATCCATGTTTGTACTCATGGCTGACCTTAGTTTCGCAATTAAGAATATGGTTATTATACCCGTCTTTATAATGCAGGAATTAATGCGAAACTTGAAATACTGCAGGGTTTGTACCATCAAAGAGTTTAATACATGTTTATACATGCTCATGGAAGACTGTAGAAGTTAACACAATACAAGCCGAATGCAACATAAAATTGTGTTTGAATCTCAACAGTTTTTTGACGAGCAGCCCCTAAAACTGACATGACAGTTAAAAGACAGCATAGAGTTTTCTTCCGAACGCATAGGACCGGCTCTGTTTTGCAAGCAACTGTACGTTAAGTTACCGGGGGTTATCGTGGCATCTCTTGCTGTTATTGTTTAAATTTGTCATGAGCAACTGCCTAATGATGCACTTGTTTGGTAATTGTTATACCCCAGTCCAATACTGTGTGATTAGGCTTGTAGAGGACTGCATATTACCTGGGTTTATTATTAATCAAAGCGTCATGCCATACTGTTGTAACAAAATATATCAGAACGAACTCATCAGCTCGTCCCTTTGAAAATATGAGAAAGCTGACGTCAATTAAAACGTTTTAGGACAGCTTACCAGGCACTCACTAAATCGTGATGATCACATTATTTGCTTACTACTAGAACGGTACTGGCAACAGTTAAATATTCCAACGCGACCCGTATGTGAAGTCTAATAGGTAGACACACTCACAAACTAATGTGTATAACCCGACTGAAAGCGCTTCTTGATGGAGGTCTAACCTCCGTGCCCTCAGGTGCACTAATAGAGAAATACAAACACATGCACGCACAAACACGCTCATAGTTGCCACACCCAACTTGATGAGGTCTCCTTTTGTGCAATCGTTTGTTCGCATGTGTCTATGTATACATACTTAGGCCAGTTTATCTATAGACAATATATGCTCAGGTTCTCTTCAACAAATTCTAATCGATCAAGGTGGAAGCAGCTGAGACAGAACTAATCAGGTCAATACTCAGTCCGACTGACAATGTGAACAAACCGTCGTGAACTACGGCTGTTTCCGCGCATTCAGCAGTACACGTTGCACAAAAGTTCGCGGTACCGTCTTGTGCGCACTCACATACCCGTACGATACGTGCGTGCGTTAAAGCTTACCACAATCACGCACAAGCCACCAACGATCAGATCTACTGATCAATATGAAAATAAATGAGGGCGAACACAAAACTTACGCACGGTGATATCGCCACGTTGCAAGTTTTACTTACAGATTGTGAGACGTTTCAGACTAGGGTTGTATGAAGGGAGCAGTACTGATCGATAAAAAGACATTCATAAACGAAATGAGTGTCAGATCAAACTGGTAAATAAATCGATTGTACCAGCTTTCGCTACTAGTTCACTGACCTAAACCAAACAAAAGACCAGGTCATGTGTAAGAAACTCACGGAAAATTCAACAGTTTCAAGCATCAGCATTAGTGTGCACTTAAAAGAATTCTCTAAATAAACGATGGATATCGCATTTTCAACTATGTTCATTCGCCTACAAACGCTCAAGTTCAATCCTTATTGCCCTCAGTTATTTTGTTCATTCTATTTTGTTATCATCTGATGGAAAGTCTAGATCTATTAGCATATTCTCCTCAGATTACAAGCGCGTGTTTAACAGTGTCGATAGGAAAACGCCATCTGACATTTTCAGCAAATCTTGCATTCAGTCCACCACGGCTCATGGTTTACGCGATTACTACTCGAATTGCAATCAACCTACACAATTTAGTGATCAGACATCCTGGCCACTCACCAATGGTTTTCACCTTGTATCACATCCCGCTGCCGGGCAGTTGATTTAAAGTACAAGATTGGTCAGACTGCTTCAAGTTGTCTCTGAACATAGTCGAATGTGTTGATATTTTCAGTTTGTTTATGAAAGAAAAATCAATATGAGGAACTTACCTATGCACGTTTACTCTTTCACCTTTATCTTTACTTCTGTCTCGTAAGTAGCTGAGGATTACTTTGAGTAACAAAATGAAGTGGAAATTAGTGACAGATACAACGGTGATTTTGCAACTAAACCAATCACTCTTATCAGCAAAGCTAGGGTGGGTTTTTGCAACTCTGACAGCAACCAGTCAATCCATTAGAGATTAAAGGTATAAGCGTAAAACTACCATGATGGTGGTATCACTCTCTCGCTAAGGCACAGTTCTGATCAAGATGGAGGGCCTAACCTATTTATGTATTTTCACTACCGTCTCTGATAACTGGCACTGATTGTTACCAGAAGATAGAGTTATCGATCAGGTCAAGAAGTGTCTAGTTGGTGACGAAAAGTAAAAATTATATAACCACTAATATTTTAAGTTCATTTGATTGAGGAACCCACTGATAACGCCGTTTGAACATCCGTCGCATCCGGTACTGTTTTTGAATGACTGACACCTTGCAGTACTGTTGTGAAGATAATAACCAATGAAATGCGTCTTTTATCCTTCAGACTAAAAATCTCTGCTCAACAATTCTGTGGCTAGATTTGCTGCGAGAAGCAGCCGCCTGCTGAGCTCACGGTTGCGCGTGTTGTGCTGCTATTGTGTCTTATGGAAGGTCACCGTGACTGGAATGTGAAGCCCGCGATAGACTCCTATTGATATCCTTTGTTTGTTTAGAAGAAATAGAAATCTTAACGCCATACTGTCACGATTACATGTAATGGGGTATTTTATGCATAACAACTATCCTTCTCCCTATAATTCGAAACGTGCGCTGTTTTCTGTACTGTATGTTAACTGTGTAAATATCAACTACGGTTTTGTTTA
>LOND01003021.1:24325-35823 GCA_014220965.1 Paragonimus kellicotti | reverse complement strand
CTCTACATTACATGTAGCGATTCACGTAAATATTCTTTTTTGTTAGGTAACTAAAACATTTTCAAAAAGTGGATTTTTATTGTTGACTGCTTTTATTTGTTCGTTCATCAAATGGGAACGCCTGCTTTAGGTTCTCTGGAAAACATTTCTGAACATCAAAACAAAATATAATCGGATGCAGGTTACGGTTCGTTCCACAAATGACCTTCACATAAATTCGAATCTCATTAGTGTCTTTTGTTATCGCATGATTAACAAATTACAAAATGTAGGAGGTGCACCATGATTCATTTTTAGAACAAGGACCGTAAAACAGTAATAAAAAACTCTAGATGAAGGAAACTAACTCTATAATTTTATTGATAAGAATAACTGCAGGTGTTATTCAGTGAGTATTCACACTCGTATCGAACATGAATTTGAACAATTCACATCATTTGGACGAACGATAGTGAAAAAGTGTAATTACCTTAGGAAGACTAGTAGTTTACAAAGAAAGGTACAACAACAAATTATGGAAAAATTTATTTCTATCTCCTTTTATTAGTTCAGAGAGGGATATTCTCTATTAATGCGAGAAGGATCCACAAAGATAAATTGGCAGAAATCTTGGATTTCTAATAATTATTGGACGTTTTGAGGACTTTATTAATTATAGAACACGTCGACTAACCCTGTGCAACCTGCAAGGTCAGCGATAAAATGTAACACATGGTCCACTGGAAACCTGATACAACTGTGACCCGGGTGAATCGAAGAATAAACTCGAAAACGGCCGTAAGGATAAGCGTGGAATATTACATTGGGTTTGCTAACGGAAATGATCTTGAACAAAATGCAGTGGTTGATTTGAAAACGTTCTATCAGCTGAGTTGCAGTAACAATGTGACACAATGTTTGTTTTCTGGAAATACATTGTATGACCAGTGCGAATTGATAAATTCTGTCAATCTCTTTAAGCGTTGTGACTACAAAACATGTAGTGGCTGAGATGTGCGTTTCAGCGTAAGTTCTACTCCTCACTATTGATGGGTGTATGCAATACAAAACTGAGATTGTTACTTGATTAGAGAGTAGTGAAGGAAGATACAGGTAAAAGAGTTTTTGATCATCATAATGACAAAATAACTTTGAGGAAGGTATGGATAACGACTAATTCATCTCTAGATTCTTAGTTAGAACGATAGCTCTCTTCTGTTTCAATTTTCAAGATTTCTCATCACAACACCTCGATCACCGCAAACTCCTCACCCAGTCAACCAGATAAACAAGGGAACATAATAGTATATTTCCTTCAAAAGTACAACGTGAAGGAAAAACAACAATGGGTTCAGCCATAGATAACTAGCGTACTCGATTGTTGTCGTCAGAGATGAACGTAAACGCTTGTTTTTTCTTCTTCTACAAAATCTTCTATGAAATTTGACATTTGAATGTATCATCAGATTGTACATTTGTTCGACACAAAAGCATTTGTATATAGGCTGAAGTTGGAGGAGCTGATTATTTGATTTGCTCTCGTTAATCCAAACATGAGTTTACGCATCCGCCTACATGTGTACGAGTATGCAGTTACAGGCAAACAGTCATGCATATATCCACGTGGGAGCGCCAGTGCGGTTATGATGGTGTTAAGAAAAGCTTCGATATATAAATGAGTTTTCCAAAAGTAGTTTATAGTCAACAATATATCTGACCTGTAATAATCATTCTGGTTTACTGCAGTTGCTAATCCCAGTGGGATTGCTGGCGGTAAACTCACAAAGGAATTCGTGCAAATTAATTAGCATTTGCTGGTCCACGCAACGCACGATGTGCCGCCGTTCAATTGCTTGGTTTATAACCGATGAAAAGGCGACACACCCCGGACGTTATCGATTACAACGTATGCAGATTTACTCCTTCAGTCGAGCAAATGAAGAGACAGAATCAGTAGGCTGTTAATGTGCTAGATATTGCCGTCTACTTGTTATCCTCTTTAATCATTTATGAAGATTACACATATAAAATGACTGGTGCCTTTCAAGAGTTTGAAAGATTAATCACTTAATGTAATACGTGTGCCGTTTTCTTGGCCAGTAGTTCGCACAAGCTAAAAACAAGCTGGCGTGCAAATAACTAACTTTTATTAGAAACAATTGTAGCGGGAGGCAAATGAAGTCATGACACACAGAAAAAAATGAGCGATAATCACCCATTGTTCATTGCNTTTTTGTTACTGGATAAACCGTTTTGGTCGGGCTGTGTCTGGACTAAATGGTAAGCTCCAGTTTCGTTTTTGGAAGCTATACATATCTTTACCACTGACCTCAAAGTAGACAAATGAAATAACATGTACAGACGCACAGTAATGCTAGCTTGTGGTTGTAGTCCAGGATGTTCGTTTACCTCAACAGGAGATGTAGTGACTGTCCTGACCACTCCAACCGACGAACTCCCCTAACAAGTCGGAATAACAGAAATCATTAAGCGTACTTGACAAAAATAAAACATAAGCCTGACGTTACTTTTCGAATGAGAGCTGAGTGATAAACCTATATGAATAAAAAGTTGTGAATACACTTATTTAATGTCGATCTGGTATCATTCGAATCTTCCATCGCTGTTAATCCGCGGAAGTATAATGTTACTGTAGTTAACCTAAAACATGCAATTCACTGCAGCATCAGTAGCATACTTCGCGACTATTTTAAACACACGGGAAGCACAGTTACACAGAATTAAAAAAGATTAGTAGAGCGGCAGGAAAGCAGTATGTAGCATCATGGTTTCTGGCAACTGATAACGATGAGCTGCTCAACCAAAGCATAATTTGTACCGGCTCACTAAAACAGGAAAAGTTGTAAAAAAGAGATCTCGTCGAAGGCTTCTACTGGGACTTCACAAATAATGCTCAGCCTATCTCACGCAGTTCAGAGCATTCAGAATTTCAGCGGAAAACGTCGTACAAAAATCAATTGAAAGTGAAGTGCCTTAAAACTAGACATTTTATGGAAACTCGTCTGAAACTATCCAAATACGTTTAGATTAACCGAGGAAATAAATACAGTGCAGTTTTTCACTTGTTCGTGTAGCACATTTGGCAGTCGCATTAGTTCTCAGATTTTCGTCAGATCTAAATTTAGTAAATCTTTTTTAGTGAGTGCCAAATGTACACTCACTGAATGCAAAAGGAATTATGCTTTTGGCAACTGATTGTTTGGAATAGTGATGTTGGTGGTGATGATGATTTAAGTGTTCAATTTTTCGTTGAGGTTGGCAACCGAATGTTCTTAGTTGATGTAGCAAAAAATCCGTCTCCATAAAACCTGTGTAAATGAGTTTCGGCTTATGATACGATAATTACCGGTTTGCACTACAACCTAGCTAATTCCTTACAAATCTACTCAAGATTGTATCTAGTTAAGGCCGATTTTTCATATGGATGTGGGAGTTGAAATGAGACAGTATCGTTGTTTAGAAACCCGAACCTGATGGTTGCAAACACTGTGAACGCATCAGGTGGACTGTGCCAATATAACATGTGAAGCATACCAGGCCAGATGATTTCTCTTAAGCGTTCTGTTCCAGACGAAAATAATCTGATCGGAATATCTTGAAAGTTGCCTATACCCATTTTGTGTAAACATTTTGTAATGTGCCGTTGGACAAAAGCAAAATAATAAACTGAATTTTGAGTATTTGTGAAATTTTTGTGGTGATAACTACATGTGGAAGAAATTTGCAATAACAACTACATTCGGAAATGAAATAATTAAGCTTTGCTAATTATTGCAGGCGAATCTATTGGAGTTTTTCGAACGTATCGTCAGTATATATTTTCTCTACATTACATGTAGCGATTCACGTAAATATTCTTTTTTGTTAGGTAACTAAAACCGTCGGAAGATCACTCTGGCTTCACGGCGTTTGGTTATAGATGTTAAAAAGTTCTGTCATTGAATAGGTGAACAAAAACTTCGTCATTTCAAGGGTAGCAGTCTATGGATAATCTCTCGTGGATTAAAAAGGCCCCATTAGAAGGAGTTTGCCAACTCCTCGTGGAATGGTGGAGAAAATTTAGAACTACCTAACTTAATCCGGTACACCAACTCCCAAATTCTATAATCCTGTTGATCCAGAGGCATGACCAGGGTCCTTGTTACCGGACTGCCTTGATCTCTCCTGATGAATAGCGCTTATCACATGATATGGGATTACTGAAGGCTATATTATATCCGATCACCAGGATCCCAAAGCATTATCTGTTTATACTTGTTTACCTAACATATTGTCTGTTTCTGATGGAATTTAACGAAGTATAATTATTTACAATACACCCCTACCAACCACTGTTTTACATACAGTCTTTGACTTTTCCACCGATGAACATTTACATTTCAAAACGTCTTCATTCACTAACGGATTTTATAAATTCGTGTTGCATTCTCCAATAAGTGGATAGAACAGTTGCAACGTTTAGAAAGTAAAATAAGCTCACTCACCTGCGATTTGTTGTCTAAGCTTTAAGCATTGCATTTGGTTGTTTGTCAACTGAATCTGAAGGTTACTTAAAAGAAATCCAGCCCGCTTACACACACACAGACTATTTGAACGTCACTGAAAAGACCGAAAACAATCGTGCTCACTCAGGTAGTAAACAAGCAAGCCGGAAGGAAACACGGAAATAACCCAGGTTTAGCAGGAAGCTGGGATCAAAACTGGCACCGATGCGGTATCTCCGACCAACAAGGGTGGCACATAGGACAGTGTTTAGATGGCCTCAGGCTAGTGCGATTTTTATGGCGATATGCCGTGGAAAATATTCTTCGCAATGGATAATTCTCCATACATCTCTTTGCCACATGACTTGTCAGTCAATGAATACAGCACTGTTATAGATGCTCCAAACTGCTAACTAGCACATAATCAACACACCGCTAGAATAGAATAGGAAGATACAAAAATTTGGGGACCGATGGTCAACTGCAAGAATAGTTGCATTTTTATGGTCGAAGTTCCTAGTCAGTTTAACTTAAAAGAGGTATTAACTATGAATGTGGCGATCCTGGTCAGAGTTCAGTGATCACTCGCCATACAGACAGAGATGAAAGTCTGACAATTATGGTCATCTTTTGAAACACAGTAAAAACCGTCTCACTAAGAGGTCATTTTCATCAACCAACTATTCACTTATCTGAACAAACCATGCCGTCACTGGGAACTGTTGGTGAGTCCCATTAAACAATCTCACGTCAGACTGGAAAACATATTTAGATTCTGAATATATGATAGTTCCCTGTAACTCTTCAGATCACCGCTGGCGAATACTTTACGTCCTATTGGTTTTTAACCACGAAATACTTGAAAGTTATTGGAACGGATGCGGAGACTATTGCAGAAAGCCACGTACTCGCCATTACGCATTTGTAAGCCAAAGCTTTGTTATAACTATTGACCGAAGTTGTCATTCTGACAATGCGTGTAGCTCTTTTCCGGGAAACGAAGATTCCGTTTAACTGTTCATTAAATTCACTGAGAAAACTTCGCAGCTTCTTGCAGTCCAAATCTTGCTTCATACTAATCTATATTAGTTCAGCCACCATTATGCTTCACGTAACCTCCTAGTAAACTGTGATGAATCTTATTGGTTTATTCGACAGGAGATGGCCCTCGACATTTAATCCTACACGATATATTTCCCTACGTTTTTGCAGATTTTCCCCATAGTTTCACGCACTGACTATAAACGTCAACTTGTAGCTTGTGGTAGTATTTAACGTGTTACCACCAGTCAAACACGTTCAAGGTCTATGGTTGACATTCTGTAGGAAAGTTACAAAACTCTCCCCGAAATATTACATTAGGACTGTATTTTGTAAGTGGTAGCCTCCCAAAATATCTAGTCAGTTTATCTTTCCAAAACATTCGCAAATCGATAAGGAACACAGATATATATCAAATAAAAGAGTGGGCTTGCATTATCTGTCTGTCATCCATTTTCAAAATTTCTTCTAAACTATTTGATTATACCTTACTCACTCAAATTTTGCTGAGCTAATTACACACTGATGGTTTTCATTTCCACAGGTGATGTGAACTGTTTCCACGAATTCTATTACTAAATTAATGGATGTTATTTTGGGAATTTTATTTATAAAGCAACCATAATGCTTGTTCGTTTCCAGTTTCATTTATCTGAAAGACTTTCACATTCGTTGTTTACTTACAGAATGCCATACGAAGCTGAAACATTAATTCATAAATATCCTAACGATCCTCATGAGAAACGTGCTTCATGTGATGTTTATTAACCTAATCTGATTCTACACATGTGTAGTTTGCATGCAATTTACTCTGCGAGTCACGTGATCGCAAAAGTAAATAAAATACGTTTGAAATGTCTTTATATCACTTGTTTGACGACCTATAATTAATTTGATACAAAGATAAACTAGAACAAAAGTTGGTTTTATGGCCGATGGTTTTCTGACAGAAATGACAGAAAACAGTTGGCAGACATTTTAAACAGCGGTCTATTTAGTGAACGAAAAACTAAGCTTATCCTAGTGGCAAGGATCATTTACTAAGGTTGGCGAAGTACAAATTCATTTTAGTAAACTAGTTCCTAACACAGATGTATTACAGTGAACGTAAACACTTTCAAAGCTTTTCAATATTAGTCAGAGAATCGCACTCAAGACAATCTGTACGCTTAGTTCATGTTTTGATGCACGCAGCGTTCGTGAATAACTTCCTGAAACATACTACCTTGCTTTTATCACTCGGCAGGTGGATGCAAACGAAAATGGACATTTTTGCATGCAGTTCGCCACAGGCTGTAAACTATGTTGTTTTTCATGCAGATGAACCCGCCATCCGGAGACATGTATGTTCACATGAATTTACGTATAACGTTTGCGTCGACGCTGGTGCAGTCACTGTTAGTTCGTTTGTTAATTGATGAAATGTCCACAGAAATGCGAGGGCTGGGATCGATTGTGAATAATGTTCAAGTCCTGCCAATCAGAAATCTCCTACTACTTACTAATTCATAAATATCTTTACTTGACAATCGGATTCAAAGAGTTTCTTTTCCCAAACTCAAAACTCGTAAAGTTGTGATTGGCATGATAAACAAAAGTCCTGGGTGGTCGTAATCTGGAAAAAATGATGTGGACAATTTGAAGTGTCATGTGAACAAGCTATTGAGGTTAAGAAAACTAGGTTTTCGTAGGTTCAGCTGGGAATATCACTCTGTTTAGTTAGTAGCATGAACTATGTTATCTCCATTCGTGCAAGCAAAGTTAAATCACTGCAAAAAATTAGTTTTTTCAACAACCTTACACCAAGTATTACTAAGCACAGTTTGGTGAGCCAGCTCAAGTCAGCTGGAACAAGACCAATTACGGGATGAGATCAATCAGTCGCTAGCGAACGACCGTAGATTTTTTGCTGTCATTACCAATAAATCACTCGTATATTAATGTGATCTTCATATATAAGTAAATCTGTCGGGTCGTTCAGATGCGAATTCGATTTGGGAAAATGGGTTTGTCGAAATTAGTGTTACTGGAATGTTTATAACCAAAACTCAAACAGTTAAATATCCCTTTATTGAGGCTATGTATTGCAGTTCCCCGCATAAGTGATAGCCATTGAAGACTGGAGTTTATCCCTCCATATATATATATATATTGTAATGAGTTTCAACGCATAAAATTATTACACTACTCCGAATGATAAGGCTGTGATCTCACACAGACCAGCCTTTTAACACTCGAGTGAATAAATATGACGAATTCAAAAACCTTGATGTGAAAACGATCCAGGAGGACCGCTCTACCAGCGCAACCTTCCCAATGACGCTACCTCACCATAGCCACCATTCTCTGGTGGCGCACAGAAAGGCAACCCATATGCAAAGCAACCTTCCCAATAAGGTCATTAAGCAGATAGCCGTTAGCTTACCTATATATGTTACCTTTAGACACGGGCCATAAATGTACGCTGCCTCAATATTGATCACGGGTAGGATTATTAATCTGGTTTACTGCATATGTTTAGGTGGACACATAGTTGAACACAGCAAGTTGTGACTGGACTTAACTGAGTGTTTAATATTGTGAACTCACTGCTAACCGCAACCAAATTTATATGTAGAAAGTTACACTTTGCCATGCAGGTTTGGCATTTTTGAGTTGTAGGTTACAATCTGAAAGATACAAAATTGTAAGATGAACATCACTCACATTTAGTTACTTTCCAGTCGGCCTGCTTTCGAAAAGAAGCACTAGACTCGAGTTTCGCTCTCATTAGAGCTCGTCAGTAGTGCATATCCTTGCCACTGCCGGGACTAGAACTCCGGCCACGCTTTCATGAGAGCAACCGTGTTTACCACTGCGCCATTGACCTCACATTAGGCACGACCGAATTATCATATGTGAACGCTCAACCACTTTCGCTTGTGAGTAATGATCAGGTTGCCCGATCGTCTCGATAGGAGACACAGTTACTGTCTGTTAACTCCTAATCGATAACCTGCGCAATTAGGAACTTATGAAGCAAGTCGAAATCAGTCATCTCATCAAACCTGCTGAGAGATATTTTAGGTTACTGACAAGCAATGAGAGATTTGGTTAATTTCGAGTTAAAACTGACTCACACTTGCTTCTGCCATCGCAGTTAGATAGAAGTTCCAGTCAACTCTTTTCGAAAAGAAGTACCAGACTTGGGTTTAGCTTTTTTGAACGATGCTGGCTACAAAGTTTGTCCGAATGCAAAAGCTGTGGTCAAATGTGAGTGATGTTCAAGCTGTAATGGATGAAACCGCCTACTACTCATCAGCAATTTAGGAGTATATAAGTTTAGTCGTGCTTATTTCTCTAGTACCGCCATCTTACTCAGTAGAGCCACGGGGTCCAGAATGAGGCGTGGCGTTGTTACCGAACTTCGACTCCAACATTACATCTAACTATAACTCCATTCTCCTTAGGCAGCTATTTTCCGTCATTAAGGTAAACTTCCCTTAGCTATTACACCTCTTTTTCTCTTACTGAGTGAAACTAATCATCCATTTTTAGCTTGCTCCCTACCGAACAATCATTCATAAGAGTCCCAGAAAGGAGTGAATGTGACTGTTCAAGCATATGATCCTACTAGCCCACTAACTTGTTTGGTCTTATCAAATTCATGCCAGTTGTAACGTGAACACACAACCTGTGAATGTTAAAATGGCCGTTTGGACATTCATACAGTAAACCGAGTGTGCGAGCTACTGTCATTTAGATTGCCTGATTGAAACACCCCTCAAAACCTGTTTTGGACACATGGCGAACCTATACCAGTTACAAGCCAATCACCGTCGGTCGATCGATTTTCTTCTATAACACAAAGGAGTGCAACAGCTAGCGTGATTATCTTACACAGCGACCGAAGTGATTGCTGTCCACTAAATAACTCTATAGGCAGTCATTTTGGTACTTCTTTGTAAAAATTCATACTTTATATCACTCTACATACGTGGTGCTGATGGGACCGATTAAGACCAAGCCAGCTATGCAACATCCTGCTGGTGACAACTGGAGCCCACAGATCCCATTGTAAAAGTGTATGTGCAATAGTAATGGAGAATGTACCGCAGCCAAAACAGAGTTCGCAAGCTGTGTAGCAGGCTAGAGGGATATTCCCAGCTGATAGGTCAATATTGTGCATATTAAGTATAACAATGAAAAGATTACGAGATCAGTAAACAAGGACTGTTAATAACATAACAGACATGATGAAGCCTTATTAGGCAGAAACAAAAGCTAGTAGAAACAAACTTACTATCAACGATGAGTAGCTCAGGTAACTTGTATGTATTCCTGGGATGAAAATATGTCTTATATAAGCGTCACTAACCCATGAACTGAACTGACCACACTACATTTGTGAAACGTAAATGTGCGCTTGATAAATCACCCCGCTCACAGCGGTTAAAATCGTAGTCCATAATAGATTGCTAACTCTAGTAAACGTGACCGGCACATTACTACTACAGAACTTCACGAGTAGTCTGAGTCACTTTGGGCCGCTTTTAGTCAGTAGCCGCCATTTTTATCCATGTCTCAAGATTATTAGCCAGTGGCCGTGCTATAAACCAAGAATCTACCCATCTATCCTCCAGCCTTACCCCAATCTTGCGTCTATAATCTGACCGCATAATCTGTTCAACTGTCCAAACATTAATGACCGGTTCCGTTTGTTAATAGCAGGAGATGATACGAACACGTGTTTAGACAACGGACCAGCAAACACACTGATGCATTGCGTTCGGCATACGCATTTTGTCCGATGAGTTCATGACTCATAGCGAACGTGAGGCTGGTGCGGTCTCATTCCATATGAGCCTATTGAACAGGTGACTTTACCTAACTGACTACGAGACGATAGCCGCAATCAAAAAACAGCCTGAACACCAAGACCGGAGAGCAAAGTTGAAATCAATGGCTGTTGTTAAGAAAGATAAACCATCAAATAAGACGGATGTTTTATGTCTGTTAAGTGTGTGGACTATTGTATTGGTGACTTGAAACATTCCTATGACAATTATCCAGCTTCGGTCAGAATGTTTGTGTACTTCAGTAGGTCTCGCATCAGATATTACGCGGTTAGTTGTGTCGCCCTTTTCGAAACACAAATGAGACCGGTGTGAACGGATCAGCAAGACTATGCTTCATTTTAGGCAGCTAGCCCATTGTGCGGACGAGCTAACGACCGCGCTCCATATCATGTCACACGATACTGCACCTTCGGTTTACTTCATCCCGAAGCCACTACGTTAAACAAACAAAACAAGGCAAATATCTTCGAACGAAAATGCTGATCAGGCAAGCGCTTATCATCATACGGGCAACGCGACGTATATCAGTTTCCACTACCTTCATCAGTGACAGCTTTTTGTGCGCGATAAGCGATTGAATCCCATGTGCTTCAATTCTCTGTTGGTAGAACCTATTTATGGTCGCTGGGCAAGACTTTAAACGATATTGCGACGTAGTTTTGTACGGTATTCCTTGCGTTTATCTACAGTGTCTTTTCACTTAAATTAAACGAACTGATTGCTCAGATTTTGATGTGGAAAAGGGTGACATCAACAAGTGAGGTTGAATTACAATGTCCTCAATCCAATCATCATCACCATCATCACCAGGGAGGATAACAGTACATCGTACAACAATCATCTGTCTTACTTAAGATAAACAAGACTGATGCACATATGTGAACTAAATTCATAATTCCTTTAATGTGATATTTTTGAGTAAGTCAACTGATTTAACTTTAAGTAAGGTCCAGATGTGTCATTCATTCTTTGTACGGACGTAGACAAAGTAAACATCACCAGGGTGGAAAATATTCTGTAACTATCTGCAGAAATAAGGAACCTGTTGGGTTCAATATAGTCGAGATGGGTAACCGTGTCGAAAACCAACCATACAGCTACAAGTTTGAGTCTCTGCTAATTCAGATATTGATGA
>LOND01003020.1:19178-30046 GCA_014220965.1 Paragonimus kellicotti | reverse complement strand
AACAGGTGGTCCATTGTCTGAATGTGAAAGTCGGTCTCGTGAATACTGCAGAATTGCACTCTGTAATGAGGTTGAATTGGGGCGTTTTCCTGGTTGAAGAAGTTCAACCAAGTCAGAATTCGTACACAAGCTGCTGCAGACGGAATTGTTGTCGATTGGCTCCAACTAACCAAAAACGGTGATCGGCTTCTGCGCCAAATTTGTTTGCGAGTAGTGGAGATTAAAACAAGCCGTCTGAACGCGTATCTGATTTATTCAACTGCGATGCTGGATGAAAGGTCGCACTACATAGCAACGAACTGGTCAATCGAAACACAAAAACGCCTGTCGCCCAGTAGCAATCGTAAATACCGTTGTTTCCCTATAAAAAAAGTACTGTCTTTTTCCAATGAATTGAGATTGCTTAGTACCGCTCAGATTATTGTTGTTCTGGTTTTCCCGATTCGGTAGCCAATTACGCGACACATCCCAAGGCCAAAATGAAAACGATCACTCTTGGCTCGACAACAGAATCTGTTCACAAACTTGAAATGTGGATCCTTTTATTGAAAAGACGGATCAGACATCGTCCGTTTAATTGCCCACACTTATCATCACACATCAGCTAAATTCAAGCTGACAAGCGTTCAACTGGATCTTGGTTATTCGTTATTTGTGGTATCTTCACGACATTGCTGATCGTCCTGGTCTTTTTGCCTGTACACCGTTTTTCTAGTCTTCTCAAATACCACCTGACTACACATCTGAATATCAAGAGTCGTTTGGCAATCCTCCGTATACCTGACTGCATCTGCTGGAATGTTGAACTCGATTGATACAAACTAACTGCGGAACATAATATTATATATATATAATATATATATATTATATATATATAATAATAATATATATATATATATATGCAAGGCCGGAGTTCTAGTCCCGGCAGTGGCAAGGATATGCACTACTGACGAGCTCTAATGAGAGCGAAACTCGAGTCTAGTGCTTCTTTTCGAAAGGGGCCGACTGGAAAGTCTATGGGAATGCGACAGCTGCGATCAATTGTGGTGATGTTCAATCTATATGAAAACTAAATTCCTCTACTACTCATCGGTATTTGTCAGTATGTATGGCTTAAAAATAAATTTGAAGAAGGAATGGGAGATCGGGCATCTTTTTGAAACGCTCTAAACGATTGATTGGCTGATGTCCAGTCAGCATATTCTCACAAATACTGAGGTTTTCGAGCGTCCAATCCCAAATTTTAGTACAGATTTTAAATTTGCAGTTAGGATCTCTATTACTTCAAAAGAACGATGAACAAACCAACTCGCAATCTTGTTACCGACTTCCCCAAACGAGTTCTAGTAGGAATGAAACCTATAATGAACGAGATTTGTGAGCATGTAAGGAAAACAAGACGATCTTTCTTCCGGTTTGATTGTACTCGCGTTTGCAAAGGAAATAAACCACATATATTTATCAAGTAATATGAAGTCAAAAACGGTTCACACTATCGGCTTAATTACCGAAAACTGATTCCACTGTTATTTTCAGTATTATCTACTTTTATCTGCAAGAATTGTAGGCTGGTTTGCTGGGAAAGGAAAAGTTGCCCCAGTGTTAAGCAGTCGCCTGAATGAGGGTTCGAACTATGGTTCGTGCCAGTTATGACTCTTGCGTAGAATTCATAGAAGTTGCAAATTGGAGAGTTGGCAATCTCAATGTGTAACCGAAGCTGCATCGATCAGTTTGGCAAGATACTTTCGATTTTGGTTAACCAGAACTTAGAATACGAAGAAGTAAGGTACGGGAGATGAATGGAAGTTACATCCAACCGTAACTCATCAAACGCACCGCAAGCGCACTTCAGTTTGCAGCAGAAAAACAGCCAATTAAGTGAGAGGTCGAGCTTATGTTGTTTTTGAATGAACCAGAATTGGAAATGACTTGGGAGAGAATAAACGCGGAAGCCACTGGGAGAGGACAAAAGTCAGTTCTTCCTGTACTTTTACACCGGTTGACTGTCAACCATTACGGCCATACAACTCCTCCAGCCCTGATAGTTACCTAGGCGGTTGTGGGGCTTCATCTATTTCCGTGTATATATTTCCTTTTATTTTGGTGTGCCTTTGCATACGTAGAAGAGTCAACGAAGGTTAAATGAATTGTTTTGTTGGGTCAAGAAAATTTCAGACGTAACTACTTTTTTGATTTTGTTTACTGTTTTATGGTTCAGGCAAGATACTCCACTCTATCAGACCGATGTGTGACCTGACAATAAAAGGTCAACACAAATGCAACCAGCTTCCGTGAGAGTTGAATACCCGTGTTTTTGAGAACAAGTATGTCATGTCCGGTTTGATTTCAGGGGAAGAAAACACTGAAACAACAATGTACGGATTGCCCCAGGGTAGAAAAAAAGTGTGTATAGTTAAGCACAATGAAAAAATTGTCTGTTTATAGTAGGACTATTCACACATTGTTTTGAGTAACCTTGTCTTTTTTCCTAAGTGCGCTTCGGCTGACAAGACGGCGAACTTGATGCTTGAGTTAATATCCAGGTTGTTTCGGCCACTTCACTCAAATCGTTGTTTGATTATGCACAGATAATAAGGACGCTGCATCCAGTTTGCGTTCATCTATCGAGAATGATATTGCGCTTGCTAAGAAAGTACAGTCATGAACCGGAAATCGGGTTACCACATGTTGTATAATACTTCATCCTGATAGGTTGTTTTACCTGAGACAGTTTAGAACTCACTAGCTAGATGTCAGAGGAAACTTGACCTAAATATCAAGAATTCTCCGGCAATGTACTCACCCATTTGGAACTATGCCTTCGCCAGGCCCAGCCAACCATCTTAGGGGTGAATCGTTTAAGCTGATGAATCACACGCCGTTTGAGGTTCGTCTGCCGGATGTATATATTCTGGGAGAGACTTCTATCGCATACTCGGCTACTTTGTCAAGAAAATTAGAACAGCAGTGATTTGTGTGGCATTAGACAGCCTCAGGTTATTAGAAAAGCAATGCCCGTTTTACTTTACAAAGAAACAAGTGCTTATATCAACAATTGCTGTAAGGGGACAACCACGTTGCTTTTTGATTTTGTAATTCATTATCGCTTTCCACAGTCATGACATAAGCAGTTCGATTGTTCAAATCTGACACCTGTTCAAACAACTTGTAGAAATTGCTTCACAAATTCGACGCAGCAGTTGGTGACCGTTTTTGATTGGCTGGCGTCGATCGACCTCACTTCTGTTTGCAGTATGTGCATGTCCTCTGATTGGTACACCGTTCTCCAATCACAACATCGTTCCAGCCCGATCTCGCTGCACGTGCGAGTCTGTGATGACAGCCATCAGTGGCGGAATCTAGGGCCGGTAAACCACACATAAGCTCGACCTCTCACTTAATTGGCTGTTTTTCTGCTGCAAACTGGAGTGCGCTTGCGGTGGCGTTTGATGAGTTACGGTTGGATGTAACTTCCATTCATCTCCCGTACCTTACTTCTTCGTATTCTAAGTTCTGGTTAACCAAAATCGAAAGTATCTTGCCAAACTGATCGATGCAGCTTCGGTTACACATTGAGATTGCCAACTCTCCAATTTGCAACTTCTATGAATTCTACGCAAGAGTCATAACTGGCACGAACCATAGTTCGAACCCTCATTCAGGCGACTGCTTAACACTGGGGCAACTTTCCTTTCCCAGCAAACCAGCCTACAATTCTTGCAGATAAAAGTAGATAATACTGAAAATAACAGTGGAATCAGTTTTCGGTAATTAAGCCGATAGTGTGAACCGTTTTTGACTTCATATTACTTGATAAATATATGTGGTTTATTTCCTTTGCAAACGCGAGTACAATCAAACCGGAAGAAAGATCGTCTTGTTTTCCTTACATGCTCACAAATCTCGTTCATTATAGGTTTCATTCCTACTAGAACTCGTTTGGGGAAGTCGGTAACAAGATTGCGAGTTGGTTTGTTCATCGTCCTTTTGAAGTAATAGAGATTAATGCAATTAAAATTGAGAAAATCTTGGATGTGACTCGAAACTCTATTTGCTGGATTGAAAGCCTGCGAACCTGAGGTATTTTGGTGCGTCAGCCGATCAGTGACCTGAGAAAGCAATCTAGTCCACTCAATGAACTGCGGAGATTTGGATATAGGTATGAAGAAGCGTTCTCATAGAAGAGAGTGGGATCTCACAACCATTGCTGTTTCACAATTCGATGTATTCTTATTAAGGCGCATACATACTGACAATTATATCGAAGGTGAGTATGTCAGAATCTTGTGTGCAATTGCAGTGATAGATACGATCCTAAGCGCCATAGGTCTCGCACTCGCGAGAGTTTTGCGTTCGGGCTATTTACGGAGTTTCAGTCGGCTCTTTCGAAAGAAGCACTAGTGGAGGTCGGTTTCCGGGCTCGGTGCGTTAGAGCTCATACAGCTAGTAGGACAACCTGTGCTACGATTCGCGCGGGACGCTATGATATCGGAGCACATGGAGTTTTATGAGCGCCACTAGGTCTGTTGACACGGTGGCCCGACTAATCCTCGTCATTCAGGCACGTAAACGAGGTGTGAGTGAGTGGATGATCGCCATCTTCAGTGACTGTATATATTCGTCACTTGTATGAGAGGTACCTGATCCCAAGGTGCATAGACATCGAGATAAGGGGCTTAGTCGTACAGGCTTCAGGTTAGGTTGTCTACGCGTCTAAATTATGTCAGGGTGACCTTTACCCTAAGGGTTTCTCGATGGCCTCCCAATATAAGGAAAATCAGCCAGAATATCGCTGACTTGTTCCAGTGATATTTTGCATTGCTGATGGGAGTAGTGGGGTTATTTGTTGTCGTTCCTATGTTTATATGATTATTTTACGACGGTGTTGAAAGCCATCAGTTCTGCTATGCCTATGCTTTTTTCGCAGGTCACATGAGATTGGTAATTCTCACTGTGATCTTGGGTGCGCACTAGGTAGTCTTGCTTTGATTGTAGGCCATGGTAACCTGGAGTCTTATCTTAAACGGACCTCTGCACTTCAAGCTGCGGTTGCCTAATTACACCGTGTTAACGAATCAGACAATTCAGGCTGGGGTTGTTTAGCATCATTAACGCGGATTTCGGCTCTTCTGACGGGTGTACGCTCGCCACATATGACTTTGTACTAATTTTTTGGGACTCTCATCAATTCCCTACACTGCTTCTGGCCCTCCATTTTCGACTGTGAGCCCTGTAGGAGGTGAGTCTTCTGAGGTTTACTGATGAGCCCTCTCCTCAGAGTGGTTCGTGTACATCATTCCTGACTGTTGCTCTATCCTCACTAGCTTCGCATTATTTGCTGAACGCGATAAGAGAGCGATTGACCATCAAGGAATGAGGAAAATGTAGCCTCGAGTGAGTTTTTCATTCCAGAACAGGTCTCCAAACCGAAACATCTTTTGTTAGGTTCATTCAAGGAGGACAGATATAATTTGGTTGCTCGATCGGTACGACACATTCCTGTCAACTGCTCACAACATTGGACCTAGAGTCATTGTTTGGGCTCGGGCGTGCTTATCTATACACCTAAAATTTGCCTCCTCATCCACAACTTTAGGTGAAGGCCAGTAGAGGCATAACTCGGCGTTCAAACCTGGTACGTATCGATCGCTGTACAAAACAATTATTTGTAGCATTGAGGTTGCCATGGTCCAAGTCGGCAGCGAGTGCTCCATTCAATCGAACGATTGTGGACCTGTATTGTGTTTACCTATGGTGGTTCTTTGTTCACACTCCCCGTACTCGTAAGACGTTAAATTAGAAGATTTTCCGTGTATTGTTAGTTTGGTACTGACCGACCGGCCACAACACGCAAACTTTGCTCTGACACCATATAACCATGCGTGTCGGTCTTTCTAACTGTTTTGTTTCAACAATGCTAGGGTAAAACCAGACGACTTGTATTTCTTTTCACCTCACTTATAATGGACAAACGATCTTATGGTGAAGTGGCTCGTAAATTAAGCATCAGGCTTTACTGAAACAGAAAGGGGTCTACACTAAACGGTCCTCGAAAAATGGTTTCAGTATATCGTCCTGGTTCACTCTGTCGATGTGGATATTCCGCCAGCAGCAAACGGGACACGCTAAGTGTGGTCCGAGCACATAAGTGACAGATATTAATCTGATGTCCATAGAGGATTGAAGTACACTGTGCTGGGAATTAATATCATTTATAGAGCATCATCGTAGGATATTTGATGTTTGAACCCTTTTCAAATATATTCCGAAAATGCCGTCAATTATCAGAACGAATGAGATCCATCTTTGTTGGTTGACAGCAGTGAGCCAGGGCATGCATGCCATCGAAACCACTAATCAATGTAGTGCAGAGGGCGAATGTAAAATGCAATCAGATGTACTTTATCCAGTGCGTAACTAATAAAAAAAAACGAAGCCCTGTGATTATCCCCAGAGTTTTTTTGAACAGCTCGGTCAGTTTGCATTTGCGTACATGTGAGAATTATGTGACGTTGATAAACCGCAACGAAGTAATGTTGTGAGGATCGGCTTTAGTAAATTTCCCAACAAAGTGGGTTACAAGACTGAGGGACTTTAGACTAAACAATCGAACGAACAATGGAATCGGATTAAGAAAATGTTAGCCATTTCGAGTTTGACATCTGGAAACCATAGTTTCGTAGAAATGTGGTTGAGACGCGGATTTTGCGACCTGCTCAATTTTACCATGAAACGAAAGTTGAAACCGGCCTAGATAGAACAGACCACAATTGGATTGGGACAAGCGGTCTATGAGAACAGTTTAAAGTGTTAGGTGCGTCAAACGTGATATCAGCAAATACATGTACATCTGTGTAAATCATTAGGACGCATGAAAACCAACCACGCCCGTTTCAGTTGACTGAAGTCAGGCTCTCTCGAACCTCTAGTTGATAATAGTATTGGAATATACCATCAGTATACTCCAACTAAAAATTGGTTTCTCAGAATGAAAGTTGAACAGAATCTTGTAAGCTTCACGCGCACAGGCAAGCGAACAATCACCAGGTCAAAAGCTTGGCAAGAGGAAGTCATTCCAACCCGGAAACATGGGCTGTGTATCACAATACTCGAAACATTCCCAGTATCCCAAGATCTGATAGACTGTCTTATTAACATAAGTAATCCATAAGGAGCTCCTAATCACAGTTGGAAGCAATAATATCATATCTAACGGCGTTTGATGGTTAGTTAACACAACGACGGAACAAAACACAAAACAGTGTGGCACTTGCATTGTTGCAAATAAGGTACACATCACACATGTGTTCCGATTGTTCACCTAGGCCACACTTTTCAGTTGTATACTACGGATGCTAGGACAAGCAGGTCGCGATGGTAACAACACAGACATTGTGACCGTTCCGACCGGTTACCCTCCACGACTTGTGTTGTATATGCACGTATGAATGCAAATGGTTACGCATCAATTATATCACCAAAACAAGATGAGATTGGCGAACGGGAAGAGAATTAAGTTGATCTAGATTTGGGTAGGTAAGCATATGTAATGAAAAATTTCCGTCAGCTATTATCACTGAATAAGTAAACTGAGGGTCATATGCTCCAATAAACGTTGAGCTTAAAAAATCAGCGACTTCGAAAATACTCGAAGCTTTCTCGCATAGAAAGTTGATATTCTTCAGCTATTTCAAAAGAACCCACTTGAGTGTTACCCAAAGTGTACTTTTTGTTCGGCAAATTTTGAAGTGTCAGTACACCATTCAACCTTTCCGCATCTGAATTATTCCTGATGCAACCGAGGCTCAGCTACGGCGATGACACATGTCCCCACAGTGACAAGGTGATTCTGAGGATAGATACCTCTGAAAAACTTTCCAGGGCGGGCCCGGGGATGTAAATTAACCCCGTGTACCTCGTGACAATTGGTTGAGGGCACAAATCACGTGCGATCATCTACACGTATACTCAAGTTACGTTCACCGCATTTTCTCCGCTACTTCTAATTGATTTCATTCCACCACTTGACTAACTTGGCTAAAGAGAAGCTGATTGTAACTGAACGCCTTGCAAATGTTGTCAGTGTACTTGATGAAAGCGCGTCAATCCCAGATGGAAGGGTCTTCCACTGCAAAGCCCGTAGTAAGATCAACGACCAGTTTCTGAGCGAGAGTGGTCGGACTCAAAATTAATTGAATGGGTGTAACTTTGTCACCTGAATAATAATCTAGAGAGGAGCAGTAAAGATAGGATAGTGGACTGCTTTGTATGATTTTGAACACACACACACACACACAATCACCATCATCAGACATCTTTTTCATAAGAGGGAGATACAGTTTGAATTTACCTCCCAATTTCCCTACGATCGTATGTAGTGAACATGTCATACTTAATGATAGGGTTACACCTATTAGCATCATATAATCTGCACATCGTTAGTTGTCGCGGATAGGTGACACGCCCATCGCGATAAAGTGGCAATATCGTTCATCAGCAAAGGCTCATCTCAAACTTCTTTCGGTGATTTTTATACGAACTTTACTCGACTTCTGAAAGAATACCAAACTTCATATCACAAGACCAACTATGTTACTTACGGTGGCTTGTTGACTTCAAGCATGTCAACTGTTCTGGTCGGCATGGCTCGTCAAAGTCTGTCGGTCATAGAAACCAAGCGTTCATGCAATGCAGAGGCGTAGATAAATTTGGGTGTTCACGATAAAGTCGTATTTATGCAAATTATCCGTGCAGGTTCTCTCAGATCCGGTGAAGTTTGTCAACAATGTTTGATCATACCTTCGAGATGTATTAGATCTTGTTCTTACAGTCCATTTCGAAATTTTATACTGTAAGCAACTAAACTGAATGTCTTTCTAGACCGTAACCGAGTAACTCATTAGCAAGCCAAGGTGACATCAGAGAACAAAACGCACTGACAGAATATCGCAGTGTGGAGGAGCACATTATCAAGATATTGGATTACAGGAAGTTAAAAGTAGGTCAGATAATCCTGAGGTTGTCAAGCGAAAGCAGCGAGGGCTTCCGGAAGTAGAAACATTCTACTAGGGAGTGATTGTCCAGTACAAACGTCATTAGAGAAGACAGTTGAGAACGACAGGAACAACACAAGTTGTTTCAGCTCCCAGCTTTCATGAGAACACTACAATCATGATATTTTACGTTTTACAAGCAATGCTACCAGGACTTGAGTGGCCACTGCATCATGGACCGCAAAAGTGAGTACTCTGAACGGACGAACTACGTCTTACTTTGAACACAAAAATGAAACCGAACGAAAGGGGGAAAATATACTATACAACCTACCCAGTCCACTATCAACATGGAGTGAGAATAGAGTGGGTTAAAAAGGACCGCTGAAATGTCAGCCCCTGCTCGACCGACATGTTAGCTAGATGGTAATACATACGTACAACGTAAACTCTGGCGATCAAGTTTGGTTGTAACTTCCGAATGCTGCTCAAAAACGTTCTGACAGATTCAGCTGCTAACTGGTAAACTGAAAAAAGTCTACTAGAAGTTGTTAAGATGATGGCAACGCCTGAAGAAACATGAGATACAAAATTTAAAATACACTAATTAAGCCTTTCGTTTAGAAGAGACCTGATTGGAAAAGGCCGGGCTTAGTCTGGATTCAAACCAGTGGGAAAGACAACGTATTCAAACGAGACAGCATGCCTGCTCCGCGGCTCAGATTTGGTTTCGGTTCATTCCACTGCCTCATACGAGACTCGAATCGAATGTGCCGTCATGCCCGAGCTTGTATATGCTAAACAGTCAACTAACACGAGCATTAATAAGTATTCAAAAAACCCAATGCATACATAACAAGCCAGAACTATGCAGTCGCAGGAATCGTGTAGTGAATATGATACAAACGAACGTGTAGTGCATTTGTGTTGCTGGCGCGAAGCTGTACCCGAAGCTTATCTTATGTCGTGCAAAGTTACATATAAGCGAACTTATGCTGCTGGAGAAAGCAACAATGTGTCGCTTCAGGAAGTGAGGTTATATCTAAAGAAAGGCTAGACTCGAGTGAAGGAATGTCAAGCCTACTTCTATCAAACAGAATTGTATCAAACTGCTACATTTGAAGAGAGGCTGCTGGACAAGTTGGCTAAACCTCTTAATAGAACCCGTAATGAGGACGCCAGTGGCGATCATCCAGAATTTCTTGCTGGGCCGTCACTCGTTTGTTGTGAGATCACCAGATACCGTACGATAGCTCAGAGTGATCACAGCATCGACAACGTGAATCAACCGTACTCTGTTATTTCAGTAACAAGACTGCGTCTGCCAACTGTTCCAAGTATCCACCAACTACAACCAGGCGATCCCAGTTACAAAGCGACGCGCACGGTAGCCTGGTAAGACGTATTAGTCGATAACACGATACTACAGTAGTAGACGTACGAGGTCCGTAATTTAAGTAGAAGCGCACATGTGTTAACAGACCAAGTTTTATTGATTAAATGAAATTTGAAAATGACCAAACGGCCCCGAACTGCGGTCAATAATATGCAAGGCACTCAAACTGTCAAGGTCAGCCACGGCCAATCAGGAAACAGGATTGGCTCAGCAGTGCATATTTAGCATGTGCCCCGCCACGACTCTTCGTTTGTATGGTATTGCATGTTCACATCTGCCCATAGATTGACATGCAAGAAAATGACCATACAGAGAAAGAAATGCAATAACTCGCTTGATCTAACGGCGCCATCCAAGCGCATTAATAAACCGATGGCTGATGCGCAATTCGACTACGCAACTAGGTTTGTAAAACAATGTGTATCGAGCGCTCTTGTTGAGCTCTAGACAAACGTCATGGAACTTCTTCAGGACATACA
>LOND01003019.1:28255-45969 GCA_014220965.1 Paragonimus kellicotti | reverse complement strand
ATCAGCTCATCTCTACTGCAGGCCTCTGATCAATCGTTCAACCAACCGGATCAAATTAGTAGATCCATTTAACTCCCACGACCTACCCAGTTGGGACAGTGTGATACTGCACGCTCGCATTTGGGTGACTAAACGGCTGAGGCCATCCAAGTCAGAAATACCTAACTTAGGACCACCAAACAGTTCCTGCGTTACAGACTGAACGATCTGATGTGGGCGACCAAACTGACTTGTGAGTATGTCTATAGCTTCTTTATATCCTGACGACCCAGGTAAAAGCACACAATGCTCAATGGATTCCTTCGCTCTACCACGGCAATAATAAATCAAATATGAAAGCTTCTGGTTGTCATCATTCAACCTATTTGCTACATTATTTTCGAAATTTCTAAGAAACCCATGAAAACCTCGTGGCGATCCATCGAATGGTTCGACTTCAAGCTTAGGCAGACCTACACCCAGAATAAGTGACTTCAGGACTCTTCCAGCGTCCTGACAACGTTACTCACTTGACCGGACTGGACTGGAGATTGGGATGTCCCTACCTCGTCGCGTTCCTTTGGTTTTATTAAAACAACTTCTCGTTCGGGGTGTTTGTGGGCATCCAGCAATCTCCGCTGTAGCTCAAGCCTTCTTCTACGCAGCTTACACTCCTCTTCGGCAAGTAACAATTCTTCCTGCTTCAGCTGTGCCTCGAGGACCGACAGAGTGGAAAATTCTGGTGAGACACAAGTTTTGTGAATCCCTTCTACCTCATCTAATAGCTCTTCTCCTGGGCCAGATTCCCTCATAGCTTCCGGAGCTCCAAACATACCGTGAGTATAAGAACAGCACAAATATCAATCCTAGCCTGATCCTTAGAAGTATAAGAATGAGAAGGTAAATTGCCAGGACTAAAAATGACATGAGTATCACGGGGTGACTGACCGTTTACTAGTCCAGAGGTTGGGTTTGGGGGGTGTAAGCATCTTACAAGCGAATTACCGTTGTTCGCAAGTTCTTTCCGATTAACTGATTGTAAATTAAGTTATCTAAGCCAGACAAACATCTTGCCGGCAATATGCCCCGAGTCTCTTATCCTTGCCTTAACAAGCAGTGTGGCAAAAAGGTAGTGGCCGGGATTCAGTGTGACACATGCGATAGATGGTGTCATCAATCATGTGCATGTTTATGCAAATATTCTGACCTGTGCTGGGATTGTGTAGGATGCTAAGTCAGAGGAAGAAAGTCGCTTATTATTTCAGACAGGTCAGAATCCGTAATAGGTGTTTCACACAGCTGGACTAACCACTAACCAAACTCGGAATTCTGCTCCTGCAAAAACCGTGACTAAACAACACGGAATCTCGAAGAAAGGTGAGCGCACTCCGACGGCCTTACTGCAAGCAGCCCGTACGCCCCACACTGGGAGGAAGCCCACTTGTGCGCTCAACGCCACTTACGTCAACGGTGATACGCCCCAAGAACCACACCTTGGTCTCCCCAAAACCCCAAAATGGCAATGAGGCTGCTCAGGGATCACAAAAGCCAACTACTAGTAAAGCTACAGGACCTTGGAAACCAATAATTTTGACACCAAGTGGGCAAATGAAGGAAGATTGCAGGACGCCCCCAAATTATCGCGTGCACCTAAGTCCCAGTAGCCCGACTAACGTCGATTCGGTGCTCACACGGATAGTGCAACATGAGGCACATCTACGTAACGTCACGACCACTCTACAAAAACATATTAATGCAGTTAGACAATTACAAAATTCCTATGAGGCCACCCTAAAAAGGGACAGGAACATAATTATCCACGCCCCCGAACCGGTCATACAGGATCCTAAACATAGGAGATCCTCGGAAAGACAATTAATTCTAAGTGTTCTGCGAAACGCTGGACTACCCGCAGCGACGAAATGGCGCCGAGCGTCTCGGCACAAACCAGGTCAGGAAGCAAATCACGGCTCCAAGGGAACAAGACGACGATGCAACAGTTTAGGAGAGCCAACCACCGATGACAAAAATGGTTTACATCGGTCCGGTTCATATCCTCATCAAAAAACGAACCTATCCCTCGGAGGTTTCCTCCGAGGGATTAAATGTTACCAGTCTGCGGAGTAGTCAGAAGGCCAGATCGCCGGAGCTGAAATGCATGCTGGCGAATGTATGCAGCCTGCTGAATAAGAGAGACGAGCTGCAAACAGCGATTCACTCCGTAGATATTTGTTTGCTCACAGAAACATGGCTCAAAGAAGAAATAGATTTGGGGGATTGGGCGCGTGGGTTCCAATGGTATCGCAGTGACCGTGACAATGCCGTTGGAGGCGGTTGCCTATTATTGATCAAAATTCTATAAGGCAGTCACCCGTGAACTGTAACTGCAGTTGCGCGAGTATTCAAACCGCCGTCAGCCTTCTCCATGTCAACCCCCATTGATAGTCTTCGGGGTGTATCGAAGTCCGGGTGCGCAACCAGAGGAAGACGAAGCATTGCTGAAATCATTCCAGTCGGTTTGTCAATCAGGCTATCGCATGCTCGTTTTGGGGGATTTTAATGCTCCTAAAATCAACTGGCGATTGGGATCTGTTAGTCGAAGAGGTTTTGATCTCAAATTGCTTAACCTAGTCAATAATTTCACACTAACACAGCATGTCAGAGTGGCCACGAGATCCCGACCTGGTCAGATAGCCTCAACGCTGGACTTATCATAACTCGTCACTAACGTGTTGTCAGCGGCACCATTCGGAAAGAGTGACCACATGACGATATATTTCTCGCTCCAGTGTTCTCTGTTGGTAAAACAGGCACACAAGGTGCAACTCTTTCACCGAATCGACCACAAAAAACTGACATTGGAAGCTGATAGAATGACCTGGAACCCAACAGTTTCCATAGAGGACGTCCATAGTTTGTGGGCAAACTACGTCGACAACCTCCGGACTCTTACAGATAAGAACGTCCCTCAGAAACAAGTCGGAGGAAGAGGTCGGAAGCCATGGGTTCGCCCCAGGGTCAAGAGAGCTTTCCAACGCAAGTATGAGGCTTGGAAGGCGTATATTCATCAAAAGGGGTTTCAAAAGCTTCATGAATATACAAGAAACTCGAAACGAACTAATTAAGGTAGCAAGGAATGCTCGTCTGGTCTGAGTCTAACCTAGCACGTGATATCAAACGGAACCCCAAGAGGTTTTACGGTTATGCTCAGTCCATGTTATCTCTAAGAAAGGTAACAGGAATACTGTCGGATAAAGGTTCTCCGTTAAGTGGAATGCCTCAGGAGTCAATCCTCGTCCCTCTGCTCTTCCTGGTACACATAAATGTCAGTCCATGTTACCTGTATGCAGATGACAAAGCTGGTGGGAAATGCGTCGGACTCGGACGCCCTCCAGAGGACATTCTGAAGATCTGCGAATGGACATTAAGGTGGGACTTACCACTGAATGTTCTCAAAAGTCGGGATCAAATAAGGGGAGGTCTCAATGGAGCGGTGAAAACAGCCTCCATAATTCGTCTGACCCGGATGGTTTGCGTCGCTTAGTACTGAAGGAACTTACGGATATACTTGCAGCCACACTAGCTCGAAGTTTATTTTTCTTGACAATATGGTCAAACCCTGACGGAGTGAAAAAGGACACTTGTCTGTCCTGTGTATTAGGGTGACAGCCGAAATCTACCAGTCAGCTATTGACCCGTGAGCCGTACCTCTGCCGTTGAGAAGGTCATGGAGCGTCTGCTGGACAGAGTGTTGTGGACGTATCTGTAAGCAAACAAGTTGCCACACTTTTGCTAACATGGTTTTGTCATGGTCGTTCCTTCGTGGCCAATGTGCTGTTAGCGGGAAACCACTGGGTTGAAGCCGAGCCTAGTGGTATGCTAACAGTCGTCATCTTTGTGGGCTTCAGCAAATCTTTCGATAAAGTTACACATAAAAGGCTTTCAAACAAGTTCAAAACGTTAGGTGTCATCGGTCACATCTTACAGTGGATGGCGAGCATCCTCTCGCAATCACCCGATTACGGTAAGTGGGATCCATTCCTCCCGCCGAGAGGCGTCGGGCATGGCTCCTTAGGAATCATTCAAGGGCCCACCACTCTTTTTGGTCTTTATCAGTGATCCCCTGAAGTAATTGAATCATCATGTTTAGTGTATGCTGACTACCTGGAAGTCTGACGCACCAAGTACTCGATAGAAGATCGGGATACCCTGCACATAGATATTGGCCTCCTGGTGGAATGGATCTCTAAGTGGGCTCTGCCGGTGACCTCCCAAAAGTGTGCGTACATGCATATTGGGAAGATAAATGAAGTGTGTGTCTGTCACTTGGGTGGTCGTTTAGTGAGACAGGCGGAAGGTGAATGCGACTGAAATGTTGTCTCGGTATCACTTGAGACGCGGTGCAATACGGATTAGATCTGCACATCAGCACATGGTGTACTGGGAACAGTTTAGAGGTCTTCAGCAAGCCATCGCTTGGAACCTTAACCACTCTGTTCACCGCGCACATCAGACCGGTCCTGTAGTATGTGGGAGCGGCGGTCTGTCCGTACACTGAGATACGAAAGCTGGAGGGTGTTCAAAGAACAGCCACGAGAGTTGTGGCTGGAATGAAGAGGAAGAGCTATGAGGAGGGACTAGATCTGAACGTCTATCTCCAAAGTTGCAGGCGTATGCGGGGGGATTTACCATTGGTACGCAAAATACCTCACCAAGCTATAGATTGTGAAAAGGCCTACCACGTAAAGGCCAACTGCAAAATAGGCGGGATTTTATCGGCGAACAAGCAGTCTCAGACAGTGGGCAGTAGTATTGCCAGAATGTGGTGTATTTATGGTTGGCAGTCGGGTCCCCTATAAAGTGCCACAACTCTGGCGGTACTGCGACGTAGCGTATGTTGTGTGTCAGTTAGGCATCAGTGTGAACCGCTGATGTATTGCTGTCTATGATGACTATGATGATGATGTGACACTCACAGAAACATGGCTCATGGGCTCGGGCTTCCACCCTGCTTTTGCGGGATACCACCTCTTCCGATCGTACATGCAGTATAGAGGCGTACTGTCCATACACATCCGAAAGGGTATTTCAGCCACAGTCGCTGCGACGGCCGCGAACATGGATGACTACTACGAAAGTCTGTGGTGCAGAATAAAACTTCATCAGGTCTTACGTGACGGTGGTTGTTATCCACTGTACGCCTAGATCGTAATCGGCCTCGCTACTAGAGAAGCTTCAAAGTTACGCCGCTGATGGTCATTGCCTCGTCATGGGCGACTTCAGTACGCCCAGATTGATTGAGAACTTCAGCAATGTGTACATTTTACAGATGTTTACACTGACAAATTGTTAGATGTTTCATTAGACTTGTGTTTGCACCATCACGTCTGTATGCTTTCGACATGCTTCGATAACCAGGCCTCCATACTAGATCTGGTTTTCACTTTAATGGATCACCTTCCACTGCTGGGACGTAGTGATCGTGAAGTCCCCCCTATTTTGTGTAGACAATCCATTATTAGAAAACTAGAGTTGACAATAGGTCAGTATGTTTAGCGATCACCGTTCTCTGAGTTGCGAAAAAGTCAGACTTATTCGAGTAGACGGATAAGAATGATTCAGACATCGACAATCAACAGATGTGAATAAAATTAACTAGTCAAGATCTTTGCCCTAACTCGGCATTCACGATACGGAGGTCCGCTGTGGTTCCATCGGGAGCTGAGGACCTGTCTTCCCGACCAAAACTTTGCTTAGGGACACTTTCGGGCAACCAGATGCGGGTACAAACGTTATAAAGGTATTCGCAACTAAGGTAACAGATTAACGATCACGAGGTGCAGAGTGTACAAGACTCGCCTGGCAGCGCAATCGATGATAACCTCCAACACGTTATGTGTGTACCTGCGGAGGTGGACGAGAACGAGTACAGAAATACCGAAATCTGTCAGAGAGCCTGGGGGAGGGGAGGCAGAGACGGCGGACACGAAAGCTGAAGCCATGGTGACACATTATGCTACAAAATACGCTGTTGAAACACATCCGATTCCTCCATGGGCT
Organism: Paragonimus kellicotti; assembly: GCA_014220965.1. Lineage (NCBI taxonomy): Eukaryota > Metazoa > Platyhelminthes > Trematoda > Plagiorchiida > Troglotrematidae > Paragonimus > Paragonimus kellicotti. The sequence goes on along the minus strand of LOND01003019.1, from coordinate 39,930 downwards.
TCTCAGGTCTCCGCGTTCACCGCACAAGGGATCAAATGCATCATATATATATATATATATATATATATATATATATATATATAGTAGGTGAGTCGCTCGAGACTGTCGATCACTTCACCTACCTTGGTAGTGTCGCGTCATCAACTTGTAATGTTGCTGTCGATGTGTGCATGAGGATAGCGAAAACACTCAGTGCGTTCGTTAATCCACATTACTTGTGGTGTCACAAGTATATACATTTGTCAGTTAACTGCATGCGTAACTGATGCGTATGCGCGCTTAGTTTTGCTTTACGGATCGGACTCCTGGTCAATTCTTACGAAAGATATGCCTACATTTTCGGTATTCAATCATGGTCGTCTCGTCCAATTGGTGTGTGTCGACTGAGCTGACTGTGTGAGCAGCGCAACAATTTGTTGGTGTATATTTGAAAAGTCTTTAAATTCGCTGTCGATAACTAATTCAGGGAAAATATTCAGTCTACTTCGATTTGGGTGATGTATTTGCTGAATTAACGTCTGCAGCACCGCACATTGTTCGCTTTAGCCACCAAACGATGTCGTGGTCACGGACTATGAAATCCTTGACCGTCATGCTATGCACTGTCTGCCAGTTTGGGGATTTTGCGATCAGCCATACCACTGGTTAGAAACGCCTTCTGTCATGGTAACATATGGCAGTCAGCGACGAGCCTGTGTTCGTAAGGCTGTTGACTCTTTCTTCATGAATGCTCGTCACTTATGCTTACGTTTATTCGTACATTCGCAGTTATTTATTACTCTGCTACTTCGTGGGTCGTTGTAAGCACCAGTGTCAACCTAACTCGTGGTACCCACGTGTCCGGCTAACGGTTAAAGTTGTGATGGTGCCGTGCTGTCTAACAAAATCTGTGCTTCTCGGAAAGTCAAATTGCAACACGTTTTCGTTTGCATAGCCCAGGATCACAGTTTCAACTAGTAAAACGTAAATGCCTAAACATTGTAGTTGTCACAAATACTTTTCTTGTGGTTTGATTTCGCACATAGCCTAAATGACTCCAAAACTGCAGATGGGTGCACCGAATCAAATATGCATTTATTGTTGGGCTATATAGCAAAATTGGTAAATATGTGATCCATGTCTTCTCTCGAGACAACCTTTTACGTTTTCCCGTAATATCTGTTTCTCCAGCTGTAGGGATTCAACGCAGTGTGACAAATTTGATGCTTTTGAACCACTTTCTGGGAAGCATGCTACTGACGAGGTTCATGATAAAAGTCGATTTTTCGAGAATCGCCGACACTCAGAAGTGTAACGTGATCTAGTCGAGATGGCTTATGAGAAATGAATGCACGCAGCACTGTTGTTCCTATGAGATGCGAGACCAAATTTGAGTCTGTATTTAGCAAATGTCATTGTCACAATAAAGAAAATAAAGGAATGCTGAGTGATGACAAACTACGGTTTATTGAGAATCAGTTTCCTGTTGGAAACGGATGAATAACACTCATGCCATTAAATACTTATTGACTGTTTCTGGTTGAATCATCAGAGTGGCTTTGGCTTCCTGTTATTAGATGTCCTGGGTATCAAAATTCGAGTTACTGTGGATCAGATTTTATTATGAAATCTGTTTGTTTTATGCTATGCCAATGTGGTGGCAGTCGCCTGCTGTACTTCGTATTTAAGCCTCACTTTTTTAAATTGCAGATGCGGAATACCTAAGTCTCGCCAACCATGACATATTTCGCTGTTTTATCGTTCACCCGGTCGCGGATACGGCATATATTTCGGCGTTTCCCATTTCTATTACCTCTCTTAATTATTCTTACAGTGACTGTTGTGATCTATTTGTTAGCGATTTCAATCACCAGCTTTAAGTACCTCAACAATAACTATGCCGCCTCCCGGATTCGTGATGAAGAGGAGCTACGTTTGGCGCAAGCTCTGACACGAATCTATGCATGGAAGCAACGAGGCCAATTCTATCCTTTTCAGTACGGTCTACCAGAAGAAGGCAGACTTCCCTACACTCATCTGAACTTTAAACCCGGGCTTACTTTTGCCATATTGGCACCCAATCGCAGATTGCATGACATAGACGCCTATGAACCCTCATATTTGACAGAATCGTTGGTTCAACTCCTTTCTGCAATCGACTATGATTTGTCAACTTACGGAAGGCGGTTTTCATTTGTCAACATTACTATGTGCCCCACCACCGATGACATTGCCAGTTTTGCTGAATTACGTGAAATAAGCCCATTGCTCCAAAAAGATTCAATCAAACAACGTTTAAAACCTATGGATACGTTGTCTATCGCCTGCAGAACTGTGCTGGACGTGGCTAATTGCTTAACACAGTCGTCTACCTCGTTGGCGGATTCAAATTATGTCATTCTTCTGGAGGACGATATGATGGCTAAGAAGCAAATGCTTGATCAACTGTGGAGAATCCTTTTGTATTTTACGTCCTCAGCTTCAAGCAAACTAACAGACGATATTATCGAGCAAAATAGGCGAGTTCTTGGATTGGTACAACTGCACACTCCTCGGTCCATTTTGCGGTACACGCCACATGAATCTGACAGCCTAGTAGAATTACTTTCTCTTAGTTCCTTGTTAACTTTTATCCTGTTTTTCCTCTGTCTTCGCAACTGGTATAAACCTTTCTTCTGTGCTTATAATATCCTTTTTATCAGTTGTACCTTTCTGCTTTGTGCTTTTATAATCAACCTCGTTGGCCGAGGTAATTGGCTGATCTATCTACATCGGGCATTCCACCATCAGTCTGTCACCATTTCAGCCTATCCATCGGCTCCTTCGACCGGTGCATCAGCACTTCTCACTGCCAAACAGGCTAGAGCCGTCGGTGATTTTCTAAACACTTTTTCTTGCAAAGAGCTGGATGTACGCCAGTCGGTATCCAAAGCGCACTTGATACACCATTATATGTCCACTCACAATGTGCCTATTTGGAGGACAATACCAAATCTTGTTGAGCATCGTGGGCTTTATTCTATGTATCAGATGGATGTGGATCCACGTGTTGTTGAATAATTGAACGTTAATTTGTAAATTACAGTAGAGTTTGATTTTCTTTTATATATTACTATTCTATCAAATTTGTGTAGTACAACATTCCCTGTGATCATCAGTACTTCTTTTCTGGGTTTGTTGTTTGGCTGGATGACAGCCACAGTGAAGGCAGATTGACGTGTACGTTCGTCATCTCAATGACGTTTAGAGTATCGTTATTCTTTGTAACTCTAGCATGCGTACCAACTCACACTTTTCAATCAGCTTGGCGTTTTGTGACTAAGTAGGCGATTGCGTCGTTGTCTTTCGTACGGAGGGAAGCCAAGTATCCGTTGTGAGTAGGAAGTTGTTTGTAATTTTAAACGGTCAGTCGTTTCAGAGTCTAAAACATCCATTGTATACCGTAGTGTCCTCTATTAACAGCGTCAATTTGTGAGAAGTCGCCGTATTTAATAACTAGGGTAATCTTTATTCTATTGAACGAGGTCTACTTATGTGTCCATTCTAGATATTGGCTTGGATCCTAGCTCTGCTTCATTCAGGTATTCTTACTTAAAGTTAAAAGATTCGTTTTGAGTGTTTGAAACATTCGTAAGATTGCAATTACTGTTCTAATCCTAATTTAGAAACCGGTGGTTCGAGCTCCATTTAATTATAACAGACGACAGTACCCACTTGTTTACATTGTTGCTTACCTATTCTACAACCATTCTAAAGAAAAACAGACCTAAGATTGATGCTAAAAAGAAAGGGGAGGTACAGGACTCATTCTCTAAAGCCCTTATGCCCGAAGTCAAGCGATCCCGTCTAAGGTGCTTTCACCCTGTAAACAATCAATGTGGTCGCAGATTAGCGTTAGGGAGTGTCTGTAAGACAGCTTTCTTACGGTTCTCCCCAACCTACTTCGCTAGCTGTCGTTGGTTCGTGGACAACTCTGTATTACAGCAATGTCATATGCCACGGAACTAGGCTGGCGGATAAATCCTCTAATTTTAATGACCAGGACTGAGTGAGTCCAGGAGACTCCAACTCGGGGGACGAACACGACCTTCTGTTTCCAACTTGTTAACGAACGTTTTCCTTTTCCTTATGAAACTCATCGATTACACATATCGCGCCTTACACAGTGAGCTGCTGCCTCAACCTTGAGTGTACGGCGTGACAGGTGATGGGTTAACGTTCGTCATAACGATCCGTAAGCTACCACCGTTCGAATGAGTTAACATGCTTGATTGTCTTAGCCAAAACCTTGTTCCTTGTTTAATGCGTGCGTCTCGGAGCAACGGTAGATGGTCGAAGATTTTTGTGCGCTTTGTATCCTCGACCTTCAGTGACCATGTTTCACAGCCGTACAGTAGGACTGGTGTACTTGTAATCTTATGAATGTCGCCCTTAAGTTTAGTTATCTTTTACTCAAAATATTCTTTGGGTTGTAGAATGCCGTCCTTGTCTTAGATAGACGAGTTCTAATTTCACCGTTTTGTTCTGCTGGGCACATCTTTCGTACACAAACTGGTGTGCAACCTTCAGTCGTCTATTTTCCGTGTTAGGAATAACATCATTGCAGTCTTGAAGCAACATCTGTGGGGCCGTAAAAAACCTTGTAGGATGAAGCAGAACAGAGAATATTATTAAGGAAGTTGTTGAATCACAGTACCTCGTTTGCATAGCTCAAGTCTATCACTTTTACACTGGGATAAGTCCTGTGGATGCCGAACGCAGCCTTGCATGGTCTCCCATGTGCCGAAATTAGATGAAAAGAGGGTAAACCGGCAACTGATGTATACCGTCTTCGAGATAGAAGTTACTTAGATGCAAGGGTATGCTCGTGCAATCAATCATGGCATACCGAACGGTTAAGAAGTCGAGCTGGATAAGTGGATGCAAAACGAGCATTACATGCGCAAGGCAAATGCCACACTTTCTTTTGGGACAGCACAAACTGTTAGTCCGCGGCACTTGACGTTTCTGATGGTCAGCAACTTTGCGTGTTCGTCATACTTGCCCTTGATTTTCACAGGAGCCTCATCTTGGTTTTCTTTTTGCAGGAAGGCCTCATAACAATACATGAATGTGTTTCATTGTGGTGATTTGTACTATATCAAAGTGCGCGGAAAGATTACATTAGAGTATGCTGAGACGTGACAGTAGAATACAAAGGCATTATGTTGAAGTTTACGAGAACATTTTATGTTGCTGAAACTGAATGCATCGTTTGATGGTATTACACTAAGGTAGTATACAGTGAACTTCGGTTATAACGAAGTGGCGTTTGCTCGAAAGGTTGCTTGCTGTGTCCCGTGTTTACCACATCAAGAGCTGCGCTGAAAAACTTATCACTCATTTTGCCTTGATTTCAGCCTTCATGAATCAATTGGTTGAGTTCGTCTACTTACTTGCTAACTACTCAGTTAATAATACGGAAACCGGCCTCCGTCAGACTATCCATGAAAATGAGCATATTTGTTATGCATGACCGGTTAGGAAGGAAGCCATGCTGGTAGAAGAAAAAAGATGGTTGATAAGTGGTTGAGGATGGCACGCTTTAATAAGCGCTCCATTATCTTGCATGGAATGCTAGTAAGGCTGATTGGCCGATAGCTAGCCGGAGAGTGCCGGTCTCCCGCTTTAAATATGGGCGTGACCGTCGCCTCTTTCCATGCGCTAGGGAGAATGCCAGTCTGGAGTCTGTTTAAACAGCTTATAAAGGGGTTCTGCCAGACTAGCAGCTGCTTTGAGAATTCTGGGATGGATCTTGTCAGGACCCATTGCACTGTATGAATTAACCTTGAACATCTAACACAGAAAACTCAGTGGTTGCCGGAAATTCTGCAGCGGTAGGATAGGATGCCAATCCGGTGGTGCGACGTTGTAGACTGCCGAGTAGTATTCCCTGAATAACTCGGCCACAACTAGTGGGTCAGATGAGGTTTCCCCGTCGGACAGTCGCAAAGAAAGAGCCGAGGGTTTATTCTTTCTTAGTCGTCGCATATGCTTAAATAAGAAGTTTTTGTTCCCGCGGGCTCTGAGGAGTGTTACGACCCCCTGATGAAGACAAGAACAAACAAAGACCACGAGCAGTATCTCTATCACGAACGAACGCAACGATATTGCCAAACTGCACGAAAACCAGAGCACAAATATCGGAACCCAACTCTCGCAACTTAGATCCCCCAACAAGTAAGAAAAAGACGGCCTTCAAACGAGCTTTATTTGCTGCTCAGCCAGAAGGCAAAATACCGATTTACAGCGTCTGTATTTATAGGTTTCGGGTGACCTTGCGCCTAGGCCACCCAACGGACCAATCAGAGTGAGCGTAGCTTCTCGGACGTTCGAGAATTCTGGCGGGCATTCAAATTCTCCAAAAATGGAAAATCCATTTTTCTCGGCAAATATGGCGAATTTTTGGGAAAAAGTGCCTTTTCCCAACAGGAGGACCTTTTCTTGTACGAGTTTGGTGTGTTCACGGATTTCCCGCCTACACCTATTTCGAACAATGTGGAACGCACCTAGGTCCTCCGAGCTTCCCGTAAGCTTATGCTTCGCGAATAAATGGGAACGTTCATCGAGGAGACGACGTATTCTGCGCGGAAGAGGTGGCCGATAAGAGAAAGTGCACAGTTTGTGCGGTACAAATAAGTCGTCTGCCTTCTCAATTGCGCGCAGTAGTCCCTTGCCTTGGTCCCGAACCGGTAACGATACCAGCAGTATCCCGTTCTTGAACGCGACCTAGAACGGCTACGTCCTCTGGAAGTGGTGCGGAGATCGAGAAGCTTTGAGAGCTTAAATTTCTAGACAAATCTTCACACTTGTGCTCGAGAGTCCGCGTATCGTTCCTTCACTGATTATGCTTATCAACGCCTCGGTGTCCACTAGACCCACTAGTGCTACCCCGAAGATTATTACCTGTACCGTAAGGCTGTGCTTATAATCGAGAACAATCTGTAGAGGAAAGAACATAGACGTGACTCATATTCTGGTGTGGTTTCCAGCAGTCTAGTCCTTGGCTTCGCACGCTCGACAGTTCTCCTTGAATCTGCGCCCACGGTGTCTGCATAACCTGTTCAACCAAGGTCACGGTTCCCAAGCTCTGCCACTTCAACGGATATGTGAATTACTATCGTCGCGAATGTAGACCTGGGGCATGCTTTCCGTTGGGTGTTCATTAATGCGGACGTACCAGATGCCATTTTGGGCATTTTGGATTAGTTGTCGACACAGGCTATCACAAGCTCTCAAATCCTCTGACGAGTATATCTATCACAATTACCTGTTTTCTCGACGTCTGTCCTCAGCCCGCTACTTGCTGAACCAAGGCAGTGACGATAGATACCGAGCAGTACTGCGTGAATTCACAGAATTGACCCGTCCATCGAACGAGCTACCTGCCGTCGTTACGGACGTGGTACATCACATCAAGACGAAAGGCCCACCAGTTTTTCAACGACCACGAAGACTGGCACCAGACAAACTGCGCATTGCTCGTGCCGAATTTCAACACATGCTGGACATGGGTATAATTCGCCCTTCCGATAGCCCATGGGCATCTCCTCTGCACATGGTGCCAAAGAAGACGGAAGGCGATTGGCGCCCTTGTGGAGACTACCGTGGATTGAACAATGCTACTGTTCCAGATAGGTACCCTGTGCCGCACGTCCAGCTTTGCAGACAAAACAACCTTCAGCAAAATCGACCTCGTCCGTGCCTACTACCAGATACCGGTAGCACAGGAGGATATACCCAAAACAGCTATCACCACTCCATTTGGTCTGTTCGAATTTTTGCGCATGCCTTTCGGTCTCCGTAACGCTGCACAGACGTTCCAACGTCTGATTAATGAAGTCACCCGTGGATTAGACTTCGTTTATGCATACATAGATGATATCCTCGTGGCTAGCTCTTCTCCGGAAGAGCATATCATCCACCTAAACGGCAGATTGCGTGCACGAACCAAATGGAACTTATAGGTACATCCTGGATGACAATGATTCATGAAGTGTTTTTAGGTCGATAGCATGAGTAACAGAGCAGTTAAAGTTGCGCGACAGAGTATCAGCCACACGATTATCAGAGCCAGGACGGTAAGAGAATGTCATACTGAAAGTTGGAAAGTTTCAGTCGTTATTAATTTTCACTCTTTGTTTTTGATCGAACATAAAGGATACGGAGCGCTGATCTGTGATGAGTTTAAAATGGTGACCCAGAAGAAAATGCCGCCATTTTTTAAGCTTTCTACAATAGCGTAGGCTTCTTTCTCGACAGAAGAATGCTTACATTCGGATGGTGTTAAAGTTCTGGAGAAAAATGCAACTGGTCGTCCATTCTGGTTTAGCGTTGCGGCGATGGCGATATCTGATGCGTCAGTTTCAACTGTCAGGGGCACTCTCCGGTTCAACAGTAACAATCTTGAATCTCTTTCTTAAGATTGATAAAACGAAGCAAATCTCTTCGGGAAGAGGAAAGGTCTTATTTCTGACGAGCACACTGATTTTGTCTGAAAATTGTGAGATCCATTGAGAGTAATAAGCAAACATACCGATAACTCTCTCTTGTGCTTTGAGATTTGACGGGGCTGGTAGCTCTTTCAATGGTCGGAGACGTTCCGGATCCGGTTTAATGACACCCTTTGAGAGTTCATAACCCAACAATTTGATGTTGCGCGTCCGCATAACTTTTTTGTTCATTAAGAGTGATTCCGTACTTGCGAGCGGTGTTGAAGAATTGTGTGAGATTACGATCATGATCTTCGTTTGAATTGCCGCAGATAGTCAGATTGTCCAAGTAGGCGAAGGTCCCAGACAATTTCTCTCGTTGGATGATATTGTCGATAGTACGAAATCGGGTGCCAGTGGGAAAATAATTAGCGATTATCGTTTGACGTTTTTTGTTCCAACAAACCGAGTTGAATACCCGTCGTGTCCAAATCATTCAGTTCCGGATACGCATCTTAGTGACCACCATGAGACTGAAGAGGTAGGCGTAAAGTGTGGCCAGCGCCTTTCAATTCTTTTGGATCCATTTCACCGACAAAGCCTTCTGTCTCTTGGTCCAGTTCTCAAATTCCGTGAACCCTTTCTCCCTCTGTTAGAATTTCGACAAAGTCAGTCTCAAGACTTATCTCTGGTGACTGGTCCAAGCGTGCTCGCGTTCGACGGAAGAGGTGTATACAAAATGCGTCCGTTTGTTTGCATTGTTCCCAATTCATTTCAGTTTAATTTCTAGAATATAGCAACTCCACCCAGGAATCGGTCAGTTTCATACACCGGTGAGTTTCTGTGGGCCTCCTACATTGCGACGATGAGAGAGAACCATTATTCTTCTCCACGCATGATCATAGGGTTATCAACTAGCCATCAGAAGGTGACACGTTTATAACTACCTCCGGTACGCAGGAGTTCGTATCTTCCGTTGAAGAAACGTAAACCAAAAGCAGAATGAATAGCTAGCAGCATTTTGAAACATTAAGATTAACCTTGCAACTCAACTAGTTGTGGAAGTAACAGGCGGAAATAATACTAACGGAGAATAAGGTCAAAAACTTGAGTAAATCAAATTCATTAGAAGAATTATACCAAGAAAGAAACAACCGGTTAGATGAGAGATGACCAACGCTCGTCGAACCTCTTCTTGAATTGTACCACACTGTACTGATATCGCATCCTGTGAGAGCATGTTGCAATTGTTGGTTACGCGATATGGGAGTTCGCTTCAGTCGATGTAACAATTCGCGCCCTGTCCAATTTAAGTTTGCTACCACTATGAAACGAGTTTGCATGTGATTTGAACGAAGGTTACACGTCAACTCCAGTGATCTCTTTACGGATTTTGAATATTTCTGAGACCCGCTCTAATCTTTCGCACGCCAGAGAAAAATGAGCAAGCTTTCTCAATCTGCTTGCATGCAGGTCGCTTCTCATCCCCTACAACAGCCCCGTAGTGTTGTGAGCCAAGAACGCGGATGGCACAAGGGTTATTTATTCAGGAAAGCAACACGTGGGTTATGCGTTTCAACAAGACAAACAAACACTCATCTGTGTACGGTACTGGGCCCAGACCGTCACGGCTGCCACAGACGTCAATGCTTAGTTCCTTTACGTTCCCTTACGTACCAAGAACCATTTCATGCGATGCTGCACTCCAATGTTTCTTGTATTTTTCCTGCGGCTACTTCGATGTCAAAATATATGCTCTGGTTCCACTACTGAATAGCAGTGGTGTGAGTAGTATAGCATGATCGCTCCTCCTCACTACAGTAGAACATCTTCAGACCTTTCCGTGTGCACTAGAACCCTTTATTTTTAGCTCCGGGCCTGTACACACTATTTCAAGTTTGATCCTACGCATGTTTTGTAAAGCGGTAATGACATCTCTGTCTTCTGTGAAACAACCGTCTTCCGCACTGTGTTTATTTTGACCGCTTCTGGACGTTGCTGTCATGAACTCCGCCCAACTTTTTTTTCTCTTATCATGGAACATATAAATCTCCATAGATCTTCAACGAGTAGCTGATTGGATTTTTCTATATTCCATAGGGGCCACTACCTACCGGACGTTTTTGAACAATTTCTGAGCCTCCATGCATGCTCGTACTATAGGGACTTCTCGCAACTTTTACGTTATCAACAAAGTTGTAGCAGTAACATTTCAGAGTCTTAATGAGATTATTGATGAACAAAAAAGGCAGCGGTGGTCCAGACACCAATTCCGGAGACAAACCCTTACCACCTCTGCGTGTCAGGTCCGGTTCTTCAAGAAAACGTAGCCATCCGCATAGCATTGAGGGAAGACCAGATGTGTCAAGTCTGAGGAGTACTAAGTGGTAGTTCCGCGAGCCTAACGTTTTTCTGAAATATAACGGACAGACCTCGATTCGCTCATCCATAACAAACCAAGTTCGTAAACGAGGGCCTACCTCTCACAAATTCATGTTGGTTTCCAGATAGAATGTGGTTATCAACAAAGTGCTTTACAATCCTGTTCTTTGTGTTCCTTTCCAATAGGCTCAGGCTAACTGAGGTTATATTTATCGGTCGGTAGTTTCTCATCTCATCTCTCCCTCCTGTTTGCGGTTACAACTCTGTATTGGTTATCTCTTCAGATATAACGCCGTTAGGAAGTGTTTGCTTACGTAGTTGAGCCGCTTTACAAAGTTTTCTGCGCTAGTCGGACTGTGTCACTTCGATTAGTTCAACTATTTCGCATACAAACTCCGGTTCTTTCGCAAAAAATGTGTTCTAAACAATCATCCAGAGTTGTGTCATTTTTTTCTCCGGCTGACTTAAGGTTTGTGCTGGATAGCCTTTAATCTCAAGATATCTGTGAAGAGTATTTCGGATCAAACTATCGTACCGTTTCTGCATGTCAAATGACATCCCAACCAAAACGTTTGCGTCCTGTTTGGAACCATTTTCTCGCCTTGGATTCTTCTCTGCTTGCGCACGATATGCGATTGTGTCCACTAAACAGTGAAAAAAGAATCGTACGGAATTTTGTTTCCAGTAAACCACTGATATTGCCGTGTACCCACAGAACAACTAAGTAGTCATTACGGGGATTTCAGTGAATATCCGGATTCAGCATGTGCGTATTCTTTTTGATATGATTATCCGAGTTTACTTTTTTATGCATTAGACTAACTATGATGGGATATTCTCCTG
>LOND01003019.1:8793-22025 GCA_014220965.1 Paragonimus kellicotti | reverse complement strand
TCTCCGAAAACGATACATTATTCACTTAACCGCGGTCCACCAGCGCTTTCTGATTTCCGTATGGTAGTTAGTCCGGTCCAACCTGAGCACGGTATTTTTCAACATAATGCATTTTTCCAGAAAACAACGCAACTCAATCTGGACAACATTTCTGAACGTGCTTCAGATTCTATGGGAAATCTGCCAGCTTTTGATCAGTCGTTTAGCAATTTGCAAGTTCATGACGTACCTGAATGAAGTGTTTTATTATTCATCGTATGCGGAATAATTGATCGTGATAGCACAATCCATTGGGGAGATATCGTATTTTAAGTTTGTCCATTTGAACTCATCGAGACATGCTGGTTCCCAGCCCAGCGTTGTCTTTCAAGTGCTGAAGCGACTACAGAGACGTGTGCCAGCCGCCCGGTGTTATCGACCATGGTGGCCAAAACATTGGGACGATAGGGCCGCCGACTCGACCAGAAGTGCGAGTTCACGCCCGGTCCGGCTGGGATTACTGTGGCTATAGCCGTGTCTTGGACCGGCTTGCTGACCCGACTCGGTTAGGAGGTTTGTTCATTGGGTAAACTCTTTGGTTCGGACTCCGGATTTCGTAACCGTGTCCATTCATTTTGAATGATCGACACTACTATGAGTGTGTCATCCCTGCCTCCAGCTGTCATGGCAGTCGTCAAACTGCTACCCGATGTCTACTGCTGTAGCACCCGAAACAGGGCTTGTCCGACTTATCCAGCCGTTTGGACCACGACGAAGGTTGAAACCTATGCCAATCCACGTAAGTCGCGCATACACCCACATACGGAAGACCACTTCACCAAGTGTTTTTCCATGTGCCTTCTAAATCGTACGAGCACATTCATGATCTCAGTGCTCGCCGAGTACATGTTAGCCTGCACGCCTGTCAACCTGGCATGAAGTCCAGTCGAGCTAAGTTCGTTTACTTCCTGCACCCGTCTGATCTGTGTTCTTTCATCTTTGTAACAGCCGACCAGTCTCTCTGTCAGCCTACCATGTAAGCATTGGTTGTACCACTCCTTCCGTCGCTGAAACCTATAGAAACCCTTAGGGACATTCTAAACTGATATCGAGACATGCGAAAATGAAATGGAGACATGTTAAACTGACTAAGCTGTAGTTCAACAAAAGCCGAAATGCATAGGGTTGAATTAGTTTTTCTCTATTGTGCAAAACATATTAACATACATATTTAGTCCTCCCATTATCATTCGGTTATCTTCTCAAGAATTGTCGTATTTTTATTGTCCATTTCAACCTAATGTTACGTGCTGTTTCTCACGACCGAGTTAATCACTCATTGTCGGGTCACGTCCTAACGAGCGCCGTTGGTCGTGAGTCCGGCACTGAGCTGGTAACGCTGTCATTCGAGAGAACTGGGGCGAAATCTATGTGTGGCCGGTCTTAAACGTTTCTCCGTAGCGTATGAGCATTGTCACCTAATCCGAGTTGGTTAGATGAAGGCCTTGCACTCGATAATCCGTGTGGTACTCATGCCCCCACTCAGAGGTGCTAGATTCACACGACACGTCTTGGCGTGCGCCGTAGGAATCAGCACTTAATCGCAAACGTATTCTCACACCCACGCAGACGCACAAAACTTGCGGCCTCTGGCAACTGCCTCAGTCAGCAGGTTTATGTTGGTGGTTTGATCTATGCTATCCTTCAAAATATATTTTCAACTCGTCATTATGAGCAAAGAATACATGGAAGCCGTGGGTGTAAACGTTTTAAAGATAATGTATAGCGACTATAATAAATGATATTTTTGATAGTCGCATTCACTTGTACATTTTTGATGATTTTGGTTTTTTACCTACTTTTGTTTTCAAGCCATCTTTTTGTAATATCCGTCCCGGGGCTAAAATCACAACTCGCTCCGTGCCTCGCTAGCTTGACGTGCTTTCTCTGTACACTCTATTTTCCAGGGTCGATACTAATACACGAGGGTCAACGCGCTGAGTCTTTGTTTTCATTGTCGATTGGTTTTCGATAGTGAGTACAGACTGGGTATTATTCTGTTGGACTAGTTCCAACAAATGGAATTCCGCTTCTTTGAGTTCTCTTAAAGGACACCACTGAAATGTGGAATCCGGTTAATCACTCACATATAATGGGAGGTTCTCATTGTAAAAGATTAGCCAGCCAACATTTATTGGGACATCGTCTAAACAAAGTAATGTGCCTTTCAACTTTAAGGAGGTAGCAAACGAGAAAATTTAATACACTGGACTCACACATACATAGCCTGGAGTACAGCGTACGTTCAGCCTCATAGTAGCGTGGGGAATATGACGCTAGTCGCAACAGTTATCCTCACTGTAAGCAGAATGTATGAATTCAGCAATACTCTCCTCTCAGGTCATTTACACGTTCTTCACCGATTGGCACTCTTCACTGACCGTGGTAGTATCTGTTGTTCTGGTGACCTGTGATAACTTCCGTTGGAATGAAAAGTAAACAGCAGCCGGTTATGGCAGTTCTTACCAAAGATGAAACAACAATCCTATCGTAACACTGGTGAATAGCCTTGACATAATACTCGTACTACCTAGCCGCACTGTCCTGCGTAGCACATCATGCGAACAAAGAGACACCTTCTGAGCATACGAAGATCAGGCGCAAATTAGTGATATCACAGCAGTGCAACGGGTCTCGAACCATATTTGGACCCGAAGATTGTAAAAAAAAATCAGTTGAATCCTGACTGCCTCCGTTAACCGTTCACTCAACAACCCAATGAACTCGTCCACGTTAATATATTATCACCATCAACGGTTTACGTACACTACTCTAGAGTATACGCGACGAGCCGGCTACGGTTAGTAGCAATCACCTCAGTCATACTCCTCACCGTCCAATCTAACATGCGCATTCCCTATTCTTACTAAATGAGCGCACCGCTTGGATGATCCACCCTTGAAATACCCAACTGTATTCGCAGACTTTTCTTCACGATGATCCAAACACCTTCGATAGAGTCTAGCACAGCTGAGTATAGCGCAAGACGTGAGGATTGTGTGACCTCATGTGAAGTCTCTTGGAAAGCTTGCCGCAACGTTACAGCGTCGGGAGTTATCGCAAATAACCGTCAGGGCGTGCACATTGGTACGCATCGTCATTCGATCCAAGATTGTCCTGAGCCGTTGCCTGTAATCTTCTCCGATGTATAAGCCAATTCACAGGTGAAGGTGTTTAGCCCCAGTCTCGGCTGTAGCTCTGTACGAGTGGATACTTCAACATCGACTGGTGGTCATTATAATGCACAACATGATGCTCTTTAACGGCCTCCTCATCGTGCAATTGCGGAACGAGATGAACCTGGCTTCATTTATCCAGCAGTTGGTATGGTTTTGTTTATTACATTCTGGCAGTTGAAAAACAAATCGCTTTCTTTTGTCATTGTTCTCTTCCGGCTGCTTACTGACTGGTAGGTGAAGTAAATTCTTGGTGATGTTACATTGACTATTCATATACCTGCTGTTGGTTAGGACGGATAAGACTTTTCCGAATATGCCTCCTTACTGGCGGTCGTTAGTACTCCAAAGTAACAGTTCGATCAACAGCCACCCACTCCAGAAATATTTCAACCTGTCCATCAGTCGGAGCGGGTTTTCTCTGACCGCACGAGCCATCGGTGTCTTAGAGGTGACATCAGAATGCAGCCAACTATAAACTGTCCGAGCACTCACACGGTTCATTGACGCCATCATGAGTGAAACATCTACATGATGCACGTAGTCGCTATCACGTGGTTGATCTTGCATCCAGCGTGTATGCTATTCAAATAGACTTGAATCCGATCTGAATCACCGGACTCAGCGGTTTAGCATTGACCTCCCTAGTTCAGCCAATCAAGTGATGGACTGACATCTTGACTAGTTTGTAATGCCGTCTGTACGCACTCACAGCACTGTCGCCAGAGTAGCTCGTACACGTGGTCCTGTCGCGTCACTTGAGTGCTCTCATTCATCGTTGTTAAAGTGGGTTGAGGTGCTTGAACCGATCGCGGCAGTAATGTGCACGTCAGACATCCGTCGATTATGTAGACTCAGCCAACAGTATTCTTATCAAAGGGCAGGTGATAGCGACAGCCTACCTTATTCTGTGGTCGTCCAACCACTGTCCTTGATCCAAGATCCATTTTCGATAACCAGAAATATTAAGAACGTGAAATGTGATCAGCAATGCAAGAAACAACACCAACAGTATACAAACCATGAAGCACAGTGTGGCACCCAGTCTTAGACCTGTGTTCAAAATTTATCTCTGAAAATTAGAACATTTATGTACTATCCTGGATTGTTTAAAAATCTTTATTGCCTCTTCAGCGTCTTAGTTGAGTGAATGAAGTTTCAGTTCAGTCGTATCACTTTTAGCGGGAGATCAAAGTAAGCTTCAAGTTACTGAATAAATGGGTTTGAGGTAGCTGTCAAGCGGCCTTTAGCCTGAAGTTAACAAACCGATATCAGTACATCGGCCCATTCCTCTCAATGAGATTTAAATTCACATGTAACAGATTGCATTACTATGGGGTAACTTACGTTTAGTGTGCGTGAATCGTAAATTTATTGTACACGGAATGCGGAGTTGGTGATCCGTACGAATATGAGTGGGTGATGAGTTTAAAAAGTTCAAGGAACCATTGGTCTATAAGAGCACACTGGCGGTGTTCATGTGATAATGATATGAGACGCAGATGATGATATAGCGTCACCGTGGCAGTTAATAGGTGACAATTATTACCGGAATACGAGCCCCTCCCCGGTAGACGATTTTACCATACCTGAACACTATACAAACTCGAGGGAATGCTGCTAATCAGAAGTCAGCCAGCTTGATGCATCGACGCACTTTTGTGAAGTGTGAAGCAATGTATGTGTAGTATGATAATGGTTTCATTCACATTATCCGTATTGTTTATTTCTGCCTTGTTTTTCACCTATTTGAGATTGTTGAACGATAGAATTAAAAAGGAACCAGGAATGGATATATTTAAATTAGACCCAACTGGAGGGGAGTGTTTTAATATTGTTTATGCAGTTGGTTGCGTTGACTGATTTTCAATTTTAAAAGAAACTTGCAACTGTGATTCGTTGCAAATTGGTCAGTCACAAAGGTATTGACTAATGAACCTAAGGTTTCTAGTTACTGTTTGTGTTTCCCTTAACTGATCTAAAGATTCCGAGAGTTGTCAGGGTGTGCAAAATTTGGTGATCAGTCTCGTTTCCCGTGGGTCAGCATCAAGCTGGCTACATCATTTCTGCATTAAAAAGTCGGAACGAAACGATTTTGAGTAAGCAGGAATGGGTTAGAGAGGTGAATTTTGATGACCATGAGCGTGCAAGGGTCCCAGATTTCATTGCTCTTGACAGGGGGGGGGGTTGTTAATTTGGCAGATCTAACAAAACGTCCCAGTCACATTGAAAGAATGAGGAGAATTCACCGGAAGTGTTAATATGGCGCTAATATTTGATTCTCTGATTTCCCCGTTGAGTCAGGCTAGGTGATGTTAACGGACCCGTCCAGCTGAGCATCTAGTTGTGCGACCAAACTAAGTGGTTCCACAACGAAAAAAGTACACTAGGAGCAGAAACGTACACTTTATCTTCCAAGCTTGAATACAAAACCGGACAGAGTGTAACACTGTATGGTATAGTCTGGACCACTGAACACCTGAGCTAAAACTAACTCCGCATGGTAGCAAAACCTCTGAAAGACAGGCTGGATGGAACGCGAAATGAAAGCGCGCTTGGCTGAAATCGAATTTCCTCCTCGATCACGACAGAACAGCAAATCTTTGTTCAAGGACGACGCGATTGTCGCCGCCTACTTTTCTCAAGTCAAATCAAAAGACGGGTGCAAAAAGCCACTTTGTTTGCATTCCTGCACGTGCTTCACAGGTTAAAACACAGGGTATTTATATGGGGCATGATGACCTGCAAAGATATTTGAATCAAAGGACTGAATGACAGTTATCAGAAATAGTAGTTTTTTTTCTGGAAAGGTGGAAGTATTGAATTAACAAAAGCCGTCCTCTGTTAATAACTGATTGATAGTGTTTTAATTGCAACCTTCTTTGTAATATGTATGTAGATGACATCCTGATTTTTGCCATCAATATTCATTTGGTTCCACCCCAAGTCCTTTTGAATTTCGTTCATTCTAACCTTCTCTGCTTTTCGCGAGACAAAAGAAGAAGAAGCAAACGACAATTTGTCTTTTCTGAATATTTTACTCATGCTCAATGCACTGCAAGGTTGCTTGGAGCAATGAGTACTTACAACTCTCCCCTTGTGCCTCATCTACTTACGAACGAGGTCTGGTGCGAACCATGTTTCACAGAGCCTGACAGACCTCTACACCGATGATTGCTTACAAGAACAGCAGGAGAAGATAAAGGAGGTGCTATCCACAGACGGATATTCAGGGAAGTTCGTCGACATGCAAAACCAGAAAAGATCGATGAAGACCGCCGTGTATACGGTTCCTATGGAGCAGGTCTTTTTGAACTTACCTTTCAAACAGCGACCATATCACAACTGATGTAAGTAAGAAATTGCATTTTGTCGTACTTCGCACATATCCTGCGACTAAATTTCGGTTGCTACTCCCGGTAGTTGTGTAGCTCAGCTTGTTCGTAATGATGACCTACCTAACTGCTCTGTCTCTCACGTAATCTATCAGTTCACTTGCAGTTACGGTGACGTCTATATCGGCAGAACAGTTCGAGTTTAACACATGAACGGCTGAACGTACGCCAACTGGAAGGTGTTGTGAGGATGTGACAGATGTGATCATTTGTAAATGATGTTCAAATTATATAAAACTTAGGTGCCCTATTACTCACTGGTAAGCAAAATACCGCTTAGCAAGTTAATGATTCCAGTGATTTCAACTTGGAGGGAAATCCTAGTCTTGAGGGGGGGGGGTTATCGATCGGAGTCAGCAGGACAGTTACTGTGCCACTCTCGAGGCGATCGGGAAATATGGCTAAGCCTTCGCCCACGATAATTCGGTCGTACGCAATGTGAGGCCAGTAGCACATTGGTCGGAAATATGCCTCATGAACGCGTGGCCGGATTTTCGATCATTGCAACTGACGAGCTGTAACAAGAGTGGAGCTCGAGTCTAGTGATTCTTTTAAAACAGGCTGACTGGAGAATCTGTGGAAATGAGATAGCTGCTTGGATCAGTTGGGGGTGATGTTCGACTTGTACCAATCAAAGCCGCCTCTAGTTTACTTCCTGGAGGACGTGGATAAACCAAATGTTAGCACGTAGCAACATATTAACACTCGTTTTTAGTGAACTGAAGAGAACACGAATTTCTAAGGCGTAATTTCCTGAAGAAGCACAAAGGTTTTGATTATGTACCACATTGGTTTCTTTGATAATGTTCCTGGTGTTTCTACAGGAAGACCGAACGAAAAGCAACCGAAATGTATCCATATGAAATTTCCTAGTGGTTTTACCCCTATAACTATTCAATGCCAGATATTATCCGCTTGAAAACCATAACAGAAAAAGTGAATACACATTGGGATATATTTTTACCAATTTTTATGAAAACGGTGTGCTCATTACTGCCAGTTTGTATTATCGGAAACTGGTCACTGTTCGTTGACACTAGGGAAAATTAAACGGAAACAGAGTTGTACGTTTCTACAAACATTGACGTTCTTTCATGGTAACTTTCTGAAAATTATCAACAGCCTATCGTGAAAAAAATTAAGAGAACACAGTGCTATCGGTGGCACATACGATAATTCGGTCGTGCCTAATGTGAGGTCAATGGCGCAGTGGTAAACACGGTTGCCTCATGAAAGCATGGCCGGAGTTCTAGTCCCGGCAGTGGCAAGGATATGCACTACTGACGAGCTCTAATGAGAGCGAAACTCGAGTCTAGTGCTTCTTTTCGAAAGGGGCCGACTGGAAAGTCTATGGGAATGCGACAGCTGCGATCAATTTTGGGTGATGTTTGATCTATATTTAAGATATTCCTCAACGCTTATGCTATGGTGCTCTGCATATGTGGTACTACACTTTAGAGAAACATCACTGATACGATATTGGCTACAAACTATCTATCAACACAGCTTTGGAATTGGATGAACACATTGTTATAGTTTTCTGACGCACGATATCGGTACCATGAATGAAGTAGTGGATGTTTCTTTTATCCATTTCGCACGGTTGTTCAAATGTATGTGCCAAAAGTCTGACCAGTGTTTGGGTAAATAATTTTGATCCTCAACAGTTATTTGTTGACTCAGTTCACTTATCAACACACTGAGAGAAATCGTTGAACGCATTCACAAAAATGTCATTGTAAATGTGTCCTAAACAAGGTGAACTACCTATTTTTGCAGATAATCTGAGGAAAACGGATCATCTGTGAACTACTTTGGAACGGATCAATATGGTGAATGGGTTGATAACAGAGAAGTGAACGGAATAGCATACTTGAGAATGGTTACCAATCAACACTGAGTAGAAGGAACTCCACACTTTAACGTGGCACGCGCACAAGCAGTTGGATTACAAAGAAACGTGGAGGACTCGCAATTCTCGCGCTTGGGCCAAGTTACCTATTAACCCTACAATCGTATGAAAGTTATTCAATTACCTAGAAAGTAGGCTGTCAAGGTGAGACCTTCCAAACATTTAGAGATAAAATGTGAATCGAAGTTATAATTCAGCATTTCATAAGTGCTTATTTTAATTTGTTGTTAATTCACAAAATCTTCTCATTCCGTATGCGTCTACTGCCCGGATGTTATGAGTAGAGACAGCGTTCGATTCTTTGGATATAAAGACTAGTATCAAAAGACCAGGGTTCGCCTTGCGTTTTAAGAAACCTACCTGGTTTTATGCTCATCCCCCACCTGTAAGTTAAAGGATGAAGTGAACACCTACTTAGATTGTACCGGAATTTATAATTACTTAATACATGGATGTTATAGAAAATACACCACAACTACCATCGTAATCAGTATGGTGTTGTGGTCCAATATAAAAGGTGTTCCAATATAAAACTATTTACCCAATGGTCTTGTTCGTTTTTTATTGCTTCATTCCATCTCAGTCTATCCCGTAACCTACCATGATCTGTTTACTGAAAAATCTAAATTGCATACGTATCACTTTATTCGGACCAACACGTAACGTAAATTATCTGAAGAACCGTCCAACGAGAAATATCTGTCGTCATAATCATGTGTGCTAAAGATGACAGGTTCCTGTGAAGCTGGCATGCTGGTTTCCAATTCAAGCTACATCGATTTCATTTGTCAACAGTACTACTTGTTAGCTACGCTTTCAGGCTTCCTCATCTGTAAAATTAATCCAATGACTAGATGGAGGTGCCAACACATGGCTGGCGACTTTGTTTCCCTTGGATACCCCGTCAGGAAGACATTTCGACTACGGTCTTCCTCGGTGGGGATCAGAACACGTATAACTGCACTAAAACATTAGTACAGTGTGATCGTTGTAGCCGATTCATCCTCTGGTTTACCTGCAACGTGTTACCTAGTGGTTTTATCGACGTTTCCGTTTTCCCACTAACAAACTCTCGGGTTATTTACATTGATTTAACGACAAAACCAGTAATTATGTCTGCGGCTGATGTTGAATATCCTTAGAGGGTTCCATAATTTATGGAAATTCCAGCTTAACCTGCATGACTGTATTTGTATACTCCGGTGAAACTGAAGCAATACAACTTCTTGTGTATGACAAAAAAGGCGCGGTAAACTTACTAATCTTATTTTTATTTGACACTGTCAAAGGAAACAGGGTAGTGCACTATAAAATCAATTTCCGTAGAGCTCAATTGCCGGATAAACATTCAAAATAAATTCCCAATCGTCATTTTCTGTGTACTGCATATTACATGATTTGATGGACAGAATTACCTATCGTGATGAATTACCTTTTATGTGCAAAAGATTCTCTAGATCGGTACGTTACCATGTACTATTACTGTTAAACATGTGAAGTGGCGATCTGTTTACGTACTCCAGGTACGGTCTACCGAGTATCATGATCAGTCGGAATGCGCAGATATTGACAACCAGTCTTATCCTCAGTGTTTAATTGGGATTATCAACTTTTATTGTCGTCCGATTTGTGGTGATGACTAGGCTTTGAAGTGGCCAACCAGTTCCAGAGCATTTGGGAATTCTTGGGTCGGCTGGACGCATAGTAAGCAGTATTTCATCAAAATGCATGTTTCTGAGAAGTAGTATGAGTTAGACTTGGGTCGGTTTTACTTAGCGTTAATGATTGGTTGACACGTGAATGCAGATTATGCTATTGCCGAAGTGAGCCTATCAAACAGCTGATAGAATAATTATTAACCCATTTACTGACTGGTAACTAGTACCAAAGTTTACATAAATCATTTTATGGCAACGTGAACAGTATGACTGTATACGCATAATGAGCATGGGAACATATCATCTGTAGCGAATGAAACAGATAAAACAAAGGATTTGAGTAAAGAAGACAGTAGGCTGATATTGCACGATTTATGTCCGGACAAATTTCGCTGCATCTTTACGAGTGCATACTACAGACCATTTATATATCAGTATGAGATAGTGGGGCGGGTGGGTAACCGAGTCCAAATGTGAAATTTCCGAGCTTCTGGCGTGGCTTCGTAGCTCAGCTGGTAGAGCGCTTGCCGCGTTCAGGCATGGTGTTTCTGTCGCTGGTTCGAATCCAGCCGAAGCCCTGACTTTTCACAACAGGGTCTCATCTAATATCAATATAAGAAAACAAACAAGATACCAGAGAAAGTCAATTGTCAGAGTGCACAATCATTGTCACTACCAAGGTAGCGACAACCCTACAAACAGTTGTTTCTGAACACACAACACGGGTTTGAACTTTCGGATTGCAACAGCTTCGGCATAGCGCAGTGTTCGCCTGTGTGACGTTGAGTAGATAACGCGAAATGCCGTTGTGGGATCGCATTGGTGTTGCGTCATTAGAATATGACGTGCAATGGATGATGCAGGCTCCTTGTTTCTATGCGCGGCTGTGACGTCATGTGTTTGCGTGACCTGTTTCTTGACCCACTTCGGGATGTGCTCCATGACCCTGGTTCGCAACTGGCGCTCAGTCCTGCCTATGTAGGATGCTCCGCATCTACATTGATATTCATAGATAACGTTGGATTTGGCTGACTCGGGTACCGGTTGTTTCACACAGGGCTTTGGAATCCGGAATGTTCTGAACAGAATCACTGGGACAACTGCATTGTATGTTCTCGCGATAGAACTAACCAGACGACGGTGAATAAGTTGGCATACATCATCACCCTTAAAGGGAAGACGAAGAAATACCGGCTTTTTGGACACTGTGTCGGGTCGAATTCCTATGTCAATGGGTTGTTTAAATCTTGCAATAAACGGTTTAGGGTAACCGTTTAGTTGTAGGGTGGTCTCTAACATGGCCATCTCTTTCTGAACAGTATCTTCAGTGCAAATACGTCTGGCCCGATCAAACAACGTGTTCACCAAACTTTGTTTATAGGATCGGGGAACAAAGCTTTCAAAATGCAGGTACTGACCTGTCCAAGTGCTCTTGCGATGGACGCTTCGTTGAATCGAGCCATCTGCATTTCTTCTGATGCACATATCCAGAAATACACTCAAAAAGATGCAGCTATATTTGTCCTTACATAAATCGTACAATATCAGCCTACTGTCTTCTTTATTCAAATTCTTGACGGGAAAAGAATGTTTCAAATAAAAGGTTGTTGGAAACTGTTTAACTGTGATAGTTGCAATCTGATGCATTGATAATTACAATTCGATTAATTAATGTGACGCTCTCCATTTTAGTAACACTTATTTGCTCAGTACGTCTTGTTTGAGCTACTACTTCACTAATGATGGAAAAGAAACGTATAAGTTGAAGAAACGACTTCAATTTTGGAATTAATCACTGATCAGTGGATCAAATGGAGTCAGTTAGCGGGGAACATCTTGCATGGGGTGGACCGAACATCCTTTGTTTCTCTCTTCTTTAAACGATCGACCAGGAGGAAAACCTGGCGCACATGCCTGCAGCTAGCCGTTTGAATACGGTGGTGTAATTATGCTACCGTGAGATGATTGGTACTGTGATTACCACGCTAGTTTCGAAAACACTATGGTCACAGGTAAACTTTTGATCCGAACAAGGACACGCATCTTGCAGTGAAACTGGATTCTAGTGCTTCCTTTTGATATGGTCGAGCCGGAGGATTCAAGTGAATGCAATAATTTCAATGACCTGAGAGTGATGTTCCTTTTGGGAAACAAACGTTTTGATTTGTGACTAGTTCAACAAACTACCAACATTTACGAAGGTTGTCGCACCCTCAGGTTACATTTTGCATGTTTTACTCTGCTTGGAATATGCTTGGCTGAAGGTGAACAATTTTGTCTCAAACTAGACTGTTCGAAGACAAAATTTTCAAACCATAAAATGACTGGTTCTGCATTAACTCTATCACGTTTAATAGTGTTGCTTATCACTGGTTGTCAACACAACGATATCGTTTTCTTGACCGGAATTCTACGGAGCTACGCATAACATAAACGGAAAAACCATCGAGGCTATTACTCGAACCAGCATGCAGCATTGGAACGTTTCTCTGTTACCCTAATATTAGTTCGAGATGATCTAACGAACAGTATTAGATAGAGCTGGAAAGGTTAAGGATGCCAGTTCAGACGAACGAAGCCGGTAACATAATACTTTGTTGGTCTCTTTAACAGTTAGCACTGAATCCACACATAACTGTTTGAAATAACCCGTTTATTGTTTTCCTTTCAGAGGTTGAGGATGGTAGGTCTCCATAAATAGCACATCACTGTAATGGTTACTTCAAATGAGAATACTATTTATATACAAGAGACTTCGTGCTATTTGTGATAGCCACTCCGCATGTCCGTAGATGTAGGAACAATCGCAGTCGCAGTCGGTAAAAAGTCAGATATAAACACAGCCATGTATTGATCACCCAAATCATTCCCTGCTTGCTGATCAACTAACAGACCGAATAATTCTTTATCTCGCTCTCAATAACCGATGTCTTTTGACTGTTAGCTATATCTTGTGTATTCAAACATATTCAGTACATGAGACACGAGAGTTAATGGATAGGTTCGATATGTGCTTGCCACGTCGGCATGATTAATAATTTGTGGGCATATA